>CM055958.1:71416943-71463117 GCA_029490685.1 Schizonepeta tenuifolia
GAATTTCCGCGCTAGGTCGACTATAAAAAAGTCGACCCCTTGGATGCCCGCCACGTGTAAACCACTAGGGGTTTTATTTTGGAAGTTGGATTAAAAAGTCTTTTTCGTCGCCACTAGTATCGCCATGGGCAACAATAAATTTCATCAACAGTTTTCTATCGCCGGAAAACATATAGTGATCCTTATATCATTATAAACTAACTAAGACCTCGACCTAATTGATATCTCATCTTCTACAAAAATAATTTGATTTATCAGATCGAAAGTTGAGAGAGAGAGAGAGTTTTTATCTTGAAATAATTTAGTAGGAGTGTCAGAATGCAAATTTTTTTATTTTCAAAAATTGGAACAAAGGGCCACACGTATTTATCCCTTATTTCCCCCAAATTGTAACCCTAATTTGATTTAATTAACTAATTAAGTGAACAAACTGTTGAACTTTCTTTTTTTTTTTTTTGGTTCCTCCACAGTCAAAAAGTAGAAGAAACAATCAGAGGAGAGTAGAGAAGAAGAAGAAGAATTGGAAGCAGCTCAAGGGCACGAAAAACTCTGCTAGAAATGAGCAACGACGCCATAATAGTACCCTTTCATATGAACTCCCAACACCAGTTCAGCGAACCCCCCTTCGAAACCCCTTCCGCATCCGAAAGCGAGTCATCCCAGGTGCAACGCCGGTACACAAAAAAATTACCGCAGAGTGAGAATGGTTGGAATAAGCCTAGGCAGCAATCGACGAAGGGGACTACGAAGGTCCGTAAAGGTAATTTCTATTTCCTTTGTTTTTGTAAATTCAATTGGGGAAAATAAGGAAGTAGTATAATTAGGGTTTGAACACAGAAACATCGGTAGTCTGTATTGGATTTTTAGTTTTAGTTTTTAATTTTGTTTGTAATTTGAAGGTGGCCATATATCAACTCGGGCCCATATATGGTTTGTGGAGAAGGTAAAGAACCTTTTGTCTCCAGATGATTTGGCTGAAATGCGGGCGTCTTGTTTTGCTCAGTTCTTTGAATTTCCGAACATGCAATTCCAAGGTCAGTTGATCCACCATTTGTTATTATGTCTGCAAAGTAAATTTAGGGATCGCGGTATTCTCGTTTTCCAGATTAACGGCAAATTGGTTGAGTTTTGGTCCAACTCAATTTGCGCAAATGACTGGATTGAACTTCAATGAAACTGAACCCCCCCCCCCCAAAATCCAGTGAGGCACATCACACACTTTTCCAGGGCCAACGTAGAATTGTAGTTAATGAAATTTATTTGAAGTTGAAATCCAAGTGTCGGAGTAGGTCAAATAATGCAGTAAAATTGGCACATTTGTATCTTTTGTACTCTCTCCTGTTGATTAGGGATCTTACATCGAAAGGGATCGACATGCGTTATTTTCACTTGATTGATGATATGGGTAGATTTAAAAAATTCCCTTGGGGTCGCGTTGCTTACGATTTCTTGGTAAGTAGTTTATATAATGCAAGAGAGAATGTAATCAGACATAAGGGTGGTAATCAGACTGTCACTTGCGAGGTGCATGGTTTCGTTTATGCTCTGCAAGCATGGGCATACGATGTGATTCCAGGCTTAGGAGAGACTGTTGGTTCTCGTGTTCCAAATACTGAACATAGCCTGCCGAGGATGGTGAGATGGAATGTGGAAAAATGCCTACCGCTTTAAGGACCTTGGTGCTAGGTTCTTCATTCCTTCTTGTGGCAAACAACCGGTGCCTATTGTTCCATCGGAGGAGGAGGTGCAGTTTCTTGCTGGGTTAGGACTTACTGAACCCACGACGTCCATCCACATAGACATGGTGAAGAAAAAACGTTCCCGAAAAATTGACTTCGAAAGTGATGAGGATGTGGATGATGATGAGAATGAGGGACCTTATCGGAAGAAAGGCAAGACTGTGGAGAAGAATGGAGAGAAGATGCAGTGCAGGAATGGTGGCCCTCGTAGATCGAGCAGAAATAGAGGCGAGCCTTCTTGTACTGGAAACAGATCACCACAAAATGAGCCTCATGATAATCACAGTGATATGAATGTGAGCTTTATGAAGCTGAAACTTTATTTTTGAACATGCATGCATGTTGCTAAGTGAGTTACTTTTCATAACAGTAATGTCAGTTGTTGAATCTTCTGTGCAGTATATTAGGGAGATTCGAAGACGCCTAGATGACATGGAAGGCTCTAACTCGCGACGAATGGCAGCTGTTGAATCCTCTGTGCAGGAAATTAAGGAATTGCTGCTTAAAGTGGTCAAAAAACTGGAAGAGAAAGAGGATGAGAGAAGCGATTCACTTGACACACGGGTACTTGATGAGGTCTGCAGAGAAATGAAGTCAGATGATAGTTCTTGTGAGCCCACATATGAGCCCACAGATCAGGCCACAGATCAGCCCACAGATCAGCCCACAGATCAGCCTCCTGAAATTGCTCGGCAGCAATCACAATTTGTCTCCCGTTCATCGCCCCGACTAGCCACTAAAGAAACGCCTACACCGTCGAAGTCCAATTCCAAGAAGCCTTTCGAAGTTCCCCCTCCACGATTTAACCCAAAACGTGGTAGACATCACCTGATTCATACTGATTTTGAGCCATCGGATTTGGATTTCAATATGTCTATGATGAAAACCTTTGAAGATTGGAAAAAGGCACACAAGGCTGGCAAAAGCACGGTAAGCTAGTAACCTTGGATTTCTGTATGTCTAAAATCAAGTGATCAAATCATTTGCATGTCTTTTTAATTTGCAGTCCCTCGATCTTGAAATTGCCCAGTAATCAATTGGTAGGTGCAGATTGGTTCAACACTCTGCAGAAGCGTAAGGGTCATCTTAGTGAAGAGGTTAGTATGGTAATGTAGTGATTAATCTTTCCACCATGCCGAAAATGAACTGAAGTAGTCAATTATGCTAATAAATTTGCAGCATATCGACGCATTGATCTGTTTGATGTTGCACAACTATAAACGGGATGCTAGCGATGAACTGAAGAGTAATCGGGATTGGGCCATTCTTGAAAGCTGGGCCACGGTATGTTGATTTACGAACCTTAGCCGGGGGTTTTGACAGCAAAATTGGAGCTTTATTTAATCTATAATTGTAGGATGCAATTGGAAGAGTCGATTTCACTCGGGTTCTCAAGTTAGTCATGCCCTATGTCAACGGAAACCGCCCGTATATTGACAGCATTGAGTGGCTGAAGGTAAGACGGGTTCTTGGTGTTGCAAACATAAATAAAGAGCATTGGGTGGCATATGAAATCAAGTTTGCGGAGCAGAGCATCAGGGTGTATGATTCCATAAGGTGGCGGTGGGATCAGGTGTGTTCCTTTTTTAACTGGATGTGTGTTCATATTCCTAGTATTTTTCGGCATACCGGTTTTTGGGAGAAGATGGGGCTGCGTGGGAAGTTCAAAAGCAAATGGCACTTGTCTAGGGAACCCCAATCCCCCAGCAAGTTGGATCTGTAGATTGTGGTATCATTTCTGTCAAAGTGGTGGAGTGTTTAGCTTACGGTGTCGACCCAAATGTAATCCAGGCAGATAGGGGTGGCCTCTTCCGGCATAGTTACTGCCAACAATTGCACGCATATGGTTGTGAGAACCAACCGACCTCGTACATTTGATTTCTGAATTGTGTCCTTTTTTTAAGTGACTAATTTGTGTATGCTACATTTCCATAAATTCTTCTTAGATTTTGTTTTCGTTGTTTGAGACAGCTTAATTTCATGCAAAATGGAAGTACGTTTTATTCATAATATTAAGATAAACTACAAGTACAATAGCGAGATTACGATAATCTAATCGGTGTCATATTCATCTTCTTCATCCACCATTTTCCTGAAGTAGATTTCCGGAAAGTGATCAATATCCCATGAAGGGGGTTGGGATTTCTCCCGTTGCAAACACATCTTCAAAAGCGCGTATTGCTCCTCCCCCTTAGTCCTGTATGCTTCTGCTAGAGGTTTTGTCTATTCAACAAATGAATAAATTGATTTGAGTTCACAAAGATGAACAAGTAATATAATATATAACATGAATTGTATGAAATCCAACTGCACTCACCGCTGTTAACCTCTGGAAAGTTTCATCAGAAGCAGTGATTGAGTTATTTCCACCGTACCACTCCACTACCCACTCAAACGTGTTGTAACGTTGCTCCAAGAACTTGAGCTTGTCGTCATAGAAATCTTCGTCATTCTGCAATTTAAAGTCACGATTCATACACCAGCTCACCCGCTCGATGAATTCTGGTCGCATCTCGTCGGTTAAGCCAGAGTGCAGTCCTCCGTTGTCCAACATTTCCAAACGGAGCTCGCTTATGAATCTTTCCTCCATCCTTTGGGTCCAGCGAGAATCATAAAACCACTCCTCATGCGTTTTACCAGGCATTGCACATACAAAAATATGATAACAAATAAACAAAACAAGAGGTAGAACCAATACTGCCAACAAACTGGTTTTATAGATAGATTCCAAGCCTGTGATTGAATAGTTTACAGGTCAATAATTCAGGCGTGCATGAAGATTCCCCATACCAGAAACAAGACAAATTCATAAAAGACAAATAGACCTATTAAAGTTGATTCAGGCCACTGCCCCCCTACTACTAAAAAGCATACAACACTAAAATGAATCGGTGGAATCGTTGGAAGTGGACTGGCCTCGGGCCCCCTTCCTAGCAGCTTTCCTGGGTTGCTCAACTGCTTCAACACTCATGCTTGGTGTGGAAACACATAAGGTAGAAGTTCCTGCAACACTAGAAATCACCTTCAAAGAGGTCCACAGAGAAGATTGCTTCAAGATAATTCCAGTTGTCTTCGCCGTTCAGCATGTAAACGCATGTCTCCGGACGAACCTGTGACAGGAATTACATCGATGAGAGACACAATCTAGATAATTAAAGAAGTGGCATGCAAAACAACTAAGTAAATGGAGATTTCATAAACATATTACACTAGCAATTCTAGTCGAGATGCATGCCAGTCTCGACTAGAATTGCTAGTGTAATATGTTTATGAAATCTCCATTTACTTAGTTGTTTTGCATGCCACTTCTTTAATTATCTAGATTGTGTCTCTCATCGATGTAATTCCTGTCACAGGTTCGTCCGGAGACATGCGTTTACATGCTGAACGGCGAAGACAACTGGAATTATCTTGAAGCAATCTTCTCTGTGGACCTCTTTGAAGGTGATTCTAGTGTTGCAGGAACTTCTACCTTATGTGTTTCCACACCAAGCATGAGTGTTGAAGCAGTTGAGCAACCCAGGAAAGCTGCTAGGAAGGGGGCCCGAGGCCAGTCCACTTCCAACGATTCCACCGATTCATTTTAGTGTTGTATGCTTTTTAGTAGTAGGGGGGCAGTGGCCTGAATCAACTTTAATAGGTCTATTTGTCTTTTATGAATTTGTCTTGTTTCTGGTATGGGGAATCTTCATGCACGCCTGAATTATTGACCTGTAAACTATTCAATCACAGGCTTGGAATCTATCTATAAAACCAGTTTGTTGGCAGTATTGGTTCTACCTCTTGTTTTGTTTATTTGTTATCATATTTTTGTATGTGCAATGCCTGGTAAAACGCATGAGGAGTGGTTTTATGATTCTCGCTGGACCCAAAGGATGGAGGAAAGATTCATAAGCGAGCTCCGTTTGGAAATGTTGGACAACGGAGGACTGCACTCTGGCTTAACCGACGAGATGCGACCAGAATTCATCGAGCGGGTGAGCTGGTGTATGAATCGTGACTTTAAATTGCAGAATGACGAAGATTTCTATGACGACAAGCTCAAGTTCTTGGAGCAACGTTACAACACGTTTGAGTGGGTAGTGGAGTGGTACGGTGGAAATAACTCAATCACTGCTTCTGATGAAACTTTCCAGAGGTTAACAGCGGTGAGTGCAGTTGGATTTCATACAATTCATGTTATATATTATATTACTTGTTCATCTTTGTGAACTCAAATCAATTTATTCATTTGTTGAATAGACAAAACCTCTAGCAGAAGCATACAGGACTAAGGGGGAGGAGCAATACGCGCTTTTGAAGATGTGTTTGCAACGGGAGAAATCCCAACCCCCTTCATGGGATATTGATCACTTTCCGGAAATCTACTTCAGGAAAATGGTGGATGAAGAAGATGAATATGACACCGATTAGATTATCGTAATCTCGCTATTGTACTTGTAGTTTATCTTAATATTATGAATAAAACGTACTTCCATTTTGCATGAAATTAAGCTGTCTCAAACAACGAAAACAAAATCTAAGAAGAATTTATGGAAATGTAGCATACACAAATTAGTCACTTAAAAAAAGGACACAATTCAGAAATCAAATGTACGAGGTCGGTTGGTTCTCACAACCATATGCGTGCAATTGTTGGCAGTAACTATGCCGGAAGAGGCCACCCCTATCTGCCTGGATTACATTTGGGTCGACACCGTAAGCTAAACACTCCACCACTTTGACAGAAATGATACCACAATCTACAGATCCAACTTGCTGGGGGGATTGGGGTTCCCTAGACAAGTGCCATTTGCTTTTGAACTTCCCACGCAGCCCCATCTTCTCCCAAAAACCGGTATGCCGAAAAATACTAGGAATATGAACACACATCCAGTTAAAAAAGGAACACACCTGATCCCACCGCCACCTTATGGAATCATACACCCTGATGCTCTGCTCCGCAAACTTGATTTCATATGCCACCCAATGCTCTTTATTTATGTTTGCAACACCAAGAACCCGTCTTACCTTCAGCCACTCAATGCTGTCAATATACGGGCGGTTTCCGTTGACATAGGGCATGACTAACTTGAGAACCCGAGTGAAATCGACTCTTCCAATTGCATCCTACAATTATAGATTAAATAAAGCTCCAATTTTGCTGTCAAAACCCCCGGCTAAGGTTCGTAAATCAACATACCGTGGCCCAGCTTTCAAGAATGGCCCAATCCCGATTACTCTTCAGTTCATCGCTAGCATCCCGTTTATAGTTGTGCAACATCAAACAGATCAATGCGTCGATATGCTGCAAATTTATTAGCATAATTGACTACTTCAGTTCATTTTCGGCATGGTGGAAAGATTAATCACTACATTACCATACTAACCTCTTCACTAAGATGACCCTTACGCTTCTGCAGAGTGTTGAACCAATCTGCACCTACCAATTGATTACTGGGCAATTTCAAGATCGAGGGACTGCAAATTAAAAAGACATGCAAATGATTTGATCACTTGATTTTAGACATACAGAAATCCAAGGTTACTAGCTTACCGTGCTTTGCCAGCCTTGTGTGCCTTTTTCCAATCTTCAAAGGTTTTCATCATAGACATATTGAAATCCAAATCCGATGGCTCAAAATCAGTATGAATCAGGTGATGTCTACCACGTTTTGGGTTAAATCGTGGAGGGGGAACTTCGAAAGGCTTCTTGGAATTGGACTTCGACGGTGTAGGCGTTTCTTTAGTGGCTAGTCGGGGCGATGAACGGGAGACAAATTGTGATTGCTGCCGAGCAATTTCAGGAGGCTGATCTGTGGGCTGATCTGTGGGCTGATCTGTGGCCTGATCTGTGGGCTCATATGTGGGCTCACAAGAACTATCATCTGACTTCATTTCTCTGCAGACCTCATCAAGTACCCGTGTGTCAAGTGAATCGCTTCTCTCATCCTCTTTCTCTTCCAGTTTTTTGACCACTTTAAGCAGCAATTCCTTAATTTCCTGCACAGAGGATTCAACAGCTGCCATTCGTCGCGAGTTAGAGCCTTCCATGTCATCTAGGCGTCTTCGAATCTCCCTAATATACTGCACAGAAGATTCAACAACTGACATTACTGTTATGAAAAGTAACTCACTTAGCAACATGCATGCATGTTCAAAAATAAAGTTTCAGCTTCATAAAGCTCACATTCATATCACTGTGATTATCATGAGGCTCATTTTGTGGTGATCTGTTTCCAGTACAAGAAGGCTCGCCTCTATTTCTGCTCGATCTACGAGGGCCACCATTCCTGCACTGCATCTTCTCTCCATTCTTCTCCACAGTCTTGCCTTTCTTCCGATAAGGTCCCTCATTCTCATCATCATCCACATCCTCATCACTTTCGAAGTCAATTTTTCGGGAACGTTTTTTCTTCACCATGTCTATGTGGATGGACGTCGTGGGTTCAGTAAGTCCTAACCCAGCAAGAAACTGCACCTCCTCCTCCGATGGAACAATAGGCACCGGTTGTTTGCCACAAGAAGGAATGAAGAACCTAGCACCAAGGTCCTTAAAGCGGTAGGCATTTTCCACATTCCATCTCACCATCCTCGGCAGGCTATGTTCAGTATTTGGAACACGAGAACCAACAGTCTCTCCTAAGCCTGGAATCACATCGTATGCCCATGCTTGCAGAGCATAAACGAAACCATGCACCTCGCAAGTGACAGTCTGATTACCACCCTTATGTCTGATTACATTCTCTCTTGCATTATATAAACTACTTACCAAGAAATCGTAAGCAACGCGACCCCAAGGGAATTTTTTAAATCTACCCATATCATCAATCAAGTGAAAATAACGCATGTCGATCCCTTTCGATGTAAGATCCCTAATCAACAGGAGAGAGTACAAAAGATACAAATGTGCCAATTTTACTGCATTATTTGACCTACTCCGACACTTGGATTTCAACTTCAAATAAATTTCATTAACTACAATTCTACGTTGGCCCTGGAAAAGTGTGTGATGTGCCTCACTGGATTTTGGGGGGGGGGGGTTCAGTTTCATTGAAGTTCAATCCAGTCATTTGCGCAAATTGAGTTGGACCAAACTCAACCAATTTGCCGTTAATCTGGAAAACGAGAATACCGCGATCCCTAAATTTACTTTGCAGACATAATAACAAATGGTGGATCAACTGACCTTGGAATTGCATGTTCGGAAATTCAAAGAACTGAGCAAAACAAGACGCCCGCATTTCAGCCAAATCATCTGGAGACAAAAGGTTCTTTACCTTCTCCACAAACCATATATGGGCCCGAGTTGATATATGGCCACCTTCAAATTACAAACAAAATTAAAAACTAAAACTAAAAATCCAATACAGACTACCGATGTTTCTGTGTTCAAACCCTAATTATACTACTTCCTTATTTTCCCCAATTGAATTTACAAAAACAAAGGAAATAGAAATTACCTTTACGGACCTTCGTAGTCCCCTTCGTCGATTGCTGCCTAGGCTTATTCCAACCATTCTCACTCTGCGGTAATTTTTTTGTGTACCGGCGTTGCACCTGGGATGACTCGCTTTCGGATGCGGAAGGGGTTTCGAAGGGGGGTTCGCTGAACTGGTGTTGGGAGTTCATATGAAAGGGTACTATTATGGCGTCGTTGCTCATTTCTAGCAGAGTTTTTCGTGCCCTTGAGCTGCTTCCAATTCTTCTTCTTCTTCTCTACTCTCCTCTGATTGTTTCTTCTACTTTTTGACTGTGGAGGAACCAAAAAAAAAAAAAAGAAAGTTCAACAGTTTGTTCACTTAATTAGTTAATTAAATCAAATTAGGGTTACAATTTGGGGGAAATAAGGGATAAATAAGTGTGGCCCTTTGTTCCAATTTTTGAAAATAAAAAAATTTGCATTCTGACACTCCTACTAAATTATTTCAAGATAAAAACTCTCTCTCTCTCTCAACTTTCGATCTGATAAATCAAATTATTTTTGTAGAAGATGAGATATCAATTAGGTCGATGTCTTAGTTAGTTTATAATGATATAAGGATCACTATATGTTTTCCGGCGATAGAAAACTGTTGATGAAATTTTATTGTTGCCCATGGCGATACTAGTGGCGACGAAAAAGACTTTTTAATCCAACTTCCAAAATAAAACCCCTAGTGGTTTACACGTGGCGGGCATCCAAGGGGTCGACTTTTTTATAGTCGACCTAGCGCGGAAATTCCCGGAGGCGAGGACCAGCCGCGCAAAAAAAAAAAAAGAAAAGAGAAGAAGAGGAAAAACAGCTGGCGGGCGCAAATCTTTAGCTGGGTCGGATCCCATCTTATACTATGCACTAATGCATCCAAGTCCACTTCTTTTAAATAAGAGGGTTATCGAGAAATATTTGGGGGGTTATATTTAAAAAGGTTAATTTCATGAAAATACACAAACTTTGGATCACGTTTCATTTTTCTCACGAACTTTCAATTTCTTGTGACAATACACGAACTTTGAGTTAACTTTCAATTTCCCCACGAACTTTCAACTTTTTGTGACAATATACGAACTTTGAGTCAATTTTCATTATTTTCACAAACTTAAACTTTGGTCCAATTTCGATTTTTCCCACGATCATTATTTCGCCAAAATTGTGGCGATCGAGAGTAAGTCTTTTTGTCAGTCAGCTAAAGTAAACTACTATCATATTTTTAATTTTTTTATAGCCGATTGTTTAATCCTAAAATTAATAAACCTATTTTATTATCTTGCTAGAGGTTTTTTCTTATGTCGTGGGAACCCGCAGCCGCTACCCGGTGCATACTAGGTAAATTTCCGTCCCTTGTGCAGTAGCCTGCAAACCACACAGTCAGGTAAACCACACTTTCCAAGTACAAGTGTGGCAGGCTCGACCTATAAAGGTATTTCATGATGTTCGAACCTAAGATCTCTCAGTCCCAGACGCTCACTTTTACCACTAGGTCATACATAATGGGACAAAAAATAGTACAAAAATTAATATTCAAGATTAATAAACTAATTAGATGGAGACACTCCCACTATCTCTATCTCCAAAATAAAAAATCTCCAAAGAATGAAAAGGAAATGGTTTTCAACAAGTTTAGAAAAAGAAATGGGGTGAGAGAGGCTCGAACTCTCCTTGCTAGAGTTTAAGGTGATATACATTGCGATGATTTCTTCATATTTCTCCTATAAAGACAAGAATATCATCTTCCAAATTTCTTCTTAATTTTTCAATTTGCCATTAATCTTCTTGCCAAAATAAAATTCATACTCTAATGTCTTTTTCTTCCCAAATGGCTTGATTGGATAAATAGGACAAATTATATCACCTAAAATCCTAGCAAAACAATTAAATAGGTAAGTTAATTAGAGATTAAATGAAGACGCACGAGATTAAAAGAAGATATCGTTTAATTTAGTCATCGAACGAAAAGACTACCCACTCTCGATTTCCACATAACCTAACTCAAAGTTGGACCAAAGTTGAAGTTCGTGGGAATAATGAAAGTTAACACAAAGTTCGTGTATTATCACAAAAAGTTTAAAGTTCATGGGGAAATTGAAAATTGACTTAAAGTTCGTGTATTATCACAAAAGATTGAAAGTTCGTGGGAAAAATGAAAAGTGACTCAAAGTTCATGTATTTTCATGATATTAATCCTATTTAAAATTACCCTTTCTCTATAGATATTGCCCAGTTGGCCTAAGACTATCTGCAACCCTTGGAGACCACTAGTGGTGGTCTCCAAGGATGTCTCCAGCATAATATTCCATTAGAGACTCCTTAGAGATACCTACCCCTGCAATGCAGCTGTCTCCAAGCTGTCTCTATCTTTAATATTAAACAATTCCCCATTTCCATTAAATAAATACAAATTGGAAGTTAACATTCATTAAAAATTAAAATACACTGATTCGAATAATCCATTAATTTTTTAAAATTGAAAAATTACATTAGCTGATAAAAAAATAGTGACGTAAAAATTAAAAACAATCACTCGATAAAAATTAAAAACAATCACTCCCCAATAGCATATTGTTTCGCTAATTAAACTCCGTCGGCGTGTAGACATAAACATCGTCGGACATATCGGGAAACCACGAGATAAAAAGAAATTGTTGGGATTCATTTTCACAAGAATGGAAGAATGAAATAAAAATAGTAATATTTATTATAATAAATAAAATTAATATATATATATATATATATATATATATATATATAAAGAAAAAAAAAAAAAAAAAAAAAACGCTCGAGACAATCTCAAAACATCGAGACCGAGCTCGAGACGTTGCATGCTACAACTCATGGTCTCCAAGGGAAGGGATCTCGAGACCCCTTAAGACACCCCCTTGGAGATCCGTTACATATAGTCTAATACTAATAGGTCCTTCAAGCCCAATTTCAAATAAAAAAAGTAGGCCCTCAGAATTTAATACGAAAGTCGTTACATAGCTTGACAACATTGCACCATTGAAACTGGAGAGGATTAGGATACGTTTTCACGCGTATCTTTCTTTACCCGCGCTGCTTTGCCCTAACCGGAATTTACAGTAGTTCCGCCATGGGGAAGAAGAAAGGAGAAGAAAACCCTAAAACCGACGAGCCGAAAGAGGGCCGCAACTTGCTCGGCGCGCCGAAGTTCAAGAAGCTGGAAAATGGCCGCTTCAAATGCGTGGAGACCGGCCATGAGCTGCCTGCCCACGCCAGAGACTCATATGCCGAGTCGAAGCACTGTCGGCTTGGCCTAATCGACTCCGCGCTGGCTCGAAACAAGCCGCCGCTCAATATGTTCCGACAGGACCCCCAATCCAGGTAATTTATTTTGTTTTTTGTTTTTTCCTTTCAAAATTTAGGTCATTCTGAGCTGCTCGAATTTTTATTTGATTTTTTTTTTGGGCAGAGATAGTTATGAGTACCTGTTTGGATTAGGATTTAGTTCAGGAAGGTGGAATCCAATTGAATCAGTTTGGTTTTTGTGACAATAAATCATCAATTATGAATTAAGTAATTAGTTGTATGATGGTATGCTAGTCCGGATGGAGGGGAAATTTCATTAATTTTGATCAATGTGGTTTCTGAAATTATTGATGAATTGAAATTTCTTGCTTTTGGATGTGTTGTGCTAAATAAGCATCAAATTTGGATTATTTTAGTTTTATCATTATGATAGTGTGTGAGTTTTGATGCAGGGGAAATTGCCTTATTTTTTGTTTATCTGGTTTCATGAAATATATTACTGAACTAAAAGTTTTTGGTTTTGGTTGTTGTATTGTAGTTCCAAACTGGAGTGCAAATTGACGGGGCTTACGATTAATAAATCAGAGGAACATATATGGAAGCATATGAACGGGAAGCGGTTTCTCAATATGCTAGGTTTGTGTAGTAGCTATATCTTCTTGAAACATTGTGGAAATGGGACTATTTTTTGTCAAAAGGGAATGCAATTGTGAAAGATGGATGCTTTAGTGATTGTGTGTATTGATTATATGATCAGAGAAATTTGAGACTGAGGGTGAAATTCCAAGTGGGGCGGTGGAAAAGCCAGATGAGGAGAAAACGAAGAAGAAAAAGAAGAAGATTGGAGATGAGAGTTTGAAGAAGAAGAATAAGAGTAAGAAAGGGGAGAAAAATGTGGAAGAAATTGTAAATGAAGTGAGGGATACTGTGGACAAGAGTAGCGATACAGAAGAAGAAGCTGAGTTTTGGATGCCTCCTGAGGGTGAACGTTGGGACCAAGATGATGGAGGCGATAGGTGGGGGAGTGATTCAGATTCAGCACCGGACGATGATGATGGTGGTGAGAAAGGTATTCGTTTCTGTCTATAGTTTTATTAATACGAAGTGTTTCTGTTTTCATTGAGAAAGAATCAAGAGTCCTTGAAATTCTTGACATGAAAATGCTTTAAAAATGGCTGTTGCTACTATATCTTTACTGATACTCTTAGTGCTATTCAACATTTGCTTTATTATTATTATTTTAATTTTCAAAGAAGGTCATATCTCATATAACAAAAATTAATAAGAAAGGTACACACCATGTTGGGAAGACACAACACGACCTTCAAATTTCATTTGATTAGTCACTTGTATGAATTGAGCTATACTACTTGAATGGGTTGATTCACTCGATTGTTAGTTTGTGATCTAGTCAAATTTTGTTTGACTCTCGAGATAACAAACAAAATTCTGAAATCTTGGATTTCCAGCTCGTAACCATTTATTATGTCAGATGCAGGAGATGAAGAGGCTGAGCTTGAAGCTAGAGAGCTATCCAATGGGTATGCTACAACATTTTCATCATTTCTTTCAAAAACTTTTCTGCTGGAACACGACAGGAGAAAAGCAGTGCACCAAGTTACCCGACCATGATTTTTCTCTCATTGAGTTGTACCTTTCTTCACTGTTTACATCCGTACGTGTTGACTGTCTTCTCCTCGTGCAGGACCAAGCGAATGTCTCTGGAAACTGAACCAAGTAGCATTGCCCCAAAGAAGAAGAAAAGGAAGACGAAAACTTTTTAGCAATAAGAGTGCCAAACACGGTGCAGATGTGTTCGTCCCTGCTTCAGTTTCAATGTACGGATTAGAATGTTGCACTGAAGGATCAGGGGGCTTTCATTGTGCAAAGAGAGAGAAGTGGATCTTTCATATTGTGCGTAACTTGTTTGTTTAAGGATGGGAAATCAATTTTGTTTTGCTAGATAATGGTGTGAGTGTTTTTTCTATAAAAAAGACATTGATGTTGAATTTTTTTTTTGTGAAGTGCGTTAGTAAGTTATCAATGAGCAGTAGTCATTAGCTGTGATAGAAATATTCATAGAAAAAGAGACAATAGAATGCTGCTGGCTAGCTTAGAGATTATTATGACAGCATAAATACTAACTAGAAGGATAACCAGAAATTGATGGCAATGAATTGAATATCAAGAGTGAACATGGCATGCCACCAATTTGCTGAAGTCAAGTAAGGGCTATATATATATGGAAGATGATCGATGTAGATGTAGATGTAGATATCTAAAAGTAATGAGCATTGTTTTGTTTTAATTTCCCCTGGGACCAAGTGGAGTCCATGATCGATCGACTTCAATTCTCACCTCGATCCAAATCTAATCCTCCCATTTCCTCGCACTACTTCACTTGTAATACCCATGCAATCCTATTTGAAAACACCAAAATTGATTTCTCTTCCCATCTGGGGTTAGAGTTGCCGCTGCATTTCTTTATCTCCTTTACATCTAAAATGCAATCCGATTTCGAAAATTACGGACCCAGATTTACCAGCATCAAACATGCATATAAACAATCGAATCCACCACCACCTCGAAGCCGAAGATTAGGCCTTGTCTTCACCCGTTCATCATCATCAGCACCAGCAGCAAGATCAAGAATGAATATATTTTATAATTTGACGTTTTCTTCTTCGTCGTCGTCGTAATAAACACAGTAGCAAATGGCACACGCTCTGCCGGAAACTGGACAACATCTTGATAATATATTCTTCTAAATAAAATATTGTGTGCATGTCTTGGTCTGGTGGTAAAAATAATAAGTCGTGAGACCACATCATTTAAATTTAATGTTACAATTATAAAAAAAGAAAAATATCGTGAAGACATTTTTTAATTAATATTCAATGGATAACTAACTATGAGAAAAGACTAGACATTTACCCAGACGGGCCTTATAATTTTCATTACTCCAATCACAACGATACCTACTATCATCTATTACTACTCATTACTTTTCTTGAATTCGTGCCGTGCACAATGTGATAATGATATTGTGGACGGATGAAGTATTTTATTTCTATAAATGTACTACAGTTTACCTTGGCTGGGCCTCAATTATTTTGGAGGCGGTCTCCATGCAAATGTAAGAGTTAAGAGGGTTTTTCGGACATTATTTTTGGCACTTAGGACAATTTTTTACAATTTTAGGATATTTAGAGTTTTGCAATTTTAGGATAATATATTTAAAGTATTACTACATTGTAAGATAATTTTGGGTTTGAAACTTCCAATAGAATAATGTGGCTTATCCACTACCCTCAAATTCTTGCCCAACCCACAACACCTTTATCAGTTTTTCTTAAAGTCCGTGTCACACATACAATCAAGCACATTTTCGTGGATGGAGGGAGTACTTGATTCTACAAAATTTCAATGTAAATTCTACAATATTAATTTTATAGTAATATACATATCTGTTACTATCATTTTGTTTAATTTCGTGTATTATTTATTTTTCCGCATACTTGAAATCAAAATATCTCTAGTAGGGCAGCTCAAATTATCTTATTCGGACGCAAAATATCCTGTAAAAACAATTTTTAAAAATTTAATGTCCTGAAATTATCGGTCCGGTTAAAATTTGTCCTAATTTCCAAATGTATAATCAAAACTAATGCCCTAAGAAACCGTTTAGCTCGTTGAGAAGTACGCCGTACACTCTAAAGGAAAACTTAGAAGTAAAAAAACGAAAAAGTAAAATGTAAACAAAAAATCGAAAAAGTAAATTGTGAAAAAATCGAAAAAGTAATAATAATACTATTAAGTCAGCTGGCACCAACAATTTTGGTGTATTCTGGATTTCGTTTTTTCAGAATATTTCCGGAAATTTCGGAATATACAGATTCGGAAAATTTCGAAACTCGCTAAAAATCATTTAATTATCTCAATCTCTTTTTCTCCAAACACCAGCAAAATCGAAATTCATCAACATTTATTTGGTGATATAAAATAAATTAAAATTGAAATAATTACTATTAATCTAAAATTTAATTTAAAAAATTATAATATAATCCCCATTTTAAATCTCTCTCTCTCTCTCTCTCTCTCTCTCTCTCATGTAGAAAGGCGTTTAGGGGCGGTTCCAAAATAGCGATCACCAAACTCGCCCATGCCTGGAATGACGTGCAATTCTTTACTAAGCCCCGAATCTATCTCCGACGTCACAATCTTCAATTTCGGAAATTTCTTGCACACTGCATGAATTCCTTCTGGTGACTGCATGCATATAGTATATAGTTTCATCCATTCATGCTCAATAATATTCTATGTAATTAAAAACTGTTAAAAGAAAATTCATCGAGTTAACTCACTGAAATTAAGTTGAGGAAGATTATGTTGGCCTCTGGAACACCCTTGGCCAGCAGCACAGTAATTGCTTTGATGGCAGAATTCCCTAACATATGGAGTATTGTTCTAATTTTGAATTTGATGATCAAAATTTATATGTATATGTGTGTGTGTCGTGTGTGGTTTTCACTTTTCAAGGATGTTTTTTTTTTTTTTTTAATCAAATAAATACCTGTGGCGAGAACGGGATCCAGCAATAGCACATGGCGACTAGAGATATCCGATGGTAGCTTTTCATATATCAACTCCTGCAATTTTTGAGAAAATGAGAGAGAGAGAGAGGGGAGAGAGAGACATAAGGTTTTGTTGGGTGTACAACTACAAACCTTTGCAGCGGTTTTAGTCTCTCTATGGATTAAGATTTTGCCAATTTTGATACCTTTACAGCATGCTCTCAATGCGTTCTCCATGCTTTCCCCACTGATGAAGAGCGAGAAAATCAATAGCTAAAATTGTTCAAACAATATGTATTTAAATGAAGAGATTAATAATGCAGACGACAAATATATTTACCTTCTGATTATCGATACACCACACAATCTTTGGCAGAAAACGACCCCAGTGTATACGGATCCTACAGAGAGAGAACGGAGAAGAAAGAATTCTTCAGAGTCCGTTTTAAGAGAGAGAGAGAGAGAGAGAGAGAGAGAGAGAGAGAGAGAGAGAGAGAGAGAGAGGTTTGAACTACCTGTAGGAGTAGAGATCTGTTTTTCAGTGAAAGGAAGGTGGCCAAGACCATGTTCGACAACCTTGAAAAATAAATCAAAACAAACCATATTGTATTGATCATGCATACTAATGTTAGAAAGTAAACTGAGCAAAAATATTAATTACGATGCTAATTACTTACCAAGCGAATGAGGCGATCTGCATAAAACACAAAATCATGCTTTGTAGTCTTTGCATCTCTTACAAGTGTGTGCATCCCTCGTATCTAAACGAAAACAAAAGGATGTTTTTCTAACCATATTCAATCTCCGGTATTCTATTGCAACCACAAAGAACAAAAATACGTACATATATACCTGAAAAGTGGAGTGTATAACAAAAACATTAGGATAAAATTTGCAGAGATCATGTTGGCCAAGCTTCGTACGAATATGTTGTACTATCAAGTCTATTGCAACTTCATTATCTGCTCCGCGAGGAATTATGACATCGGCGTACTTCATTGATGGGAGTATGAATTCTTCAAAGCTTGGCTTTACAAACTTAGCATACTGCAAAGGGGCATTTAATTCAATAATGCATAATTTATTTTGATAGAAATGATATGATATGATATGATTAACCTGGTCAAGAACATTTTCGACGTTTCTGCCTCTCTCTACAATATCACGCTGTAACCTCCTTCCAAGACGAACATCGGAATCTGCACTGATAAAGGTTTATTGACGGCTATTAAGCAATACAATCATCTCTCATAAATGATAGTACGTAGTAGCTTGATTCATTTCTTCATCCACATTCAACCTACGCTATCTATATTGAATTTCCTCCTAAGATGATGATCGATTATCAATACCTGTATCAACAAAGATCTTCATGTTCATAAGGTCACGTACACGAGAATCATGAAGGACAAGAATTCCTTCCAAAATTATCACATCCGAGGGGTTCACCTACACATATAGCATGCACCAATTTCATTAATTATGAAAACCTAAGATATATGTTAATTTAGGTAAAACTTTAGGTATAGTTTGAGATATAATTGGTTAGAGCATGCATGATAGAATGAGGAAACGGTGATAGTTTGAGATATATTTGACTATTTCCCCTAACTAAAGAGCACAAGTACCACACGGCCTGGTTCAACACTTTTGTGAGTCTTGAAATCATAATCTGGAATGGTTACTACTCTTCCTTGTTTTAACCTTTCCATACACGAAAGCAGAAGCTCCGTATCAAATGCAGCTGACAAAAAAAATAAAATAAAGTAATTAGCGATCATACTACAGAATGTACAAATTTGCACTTACAGCTGGAAGAATTACTCTTTACCTGGATGATCGAAGTTATACTCACTCACTTTCTTCAACTGATCATTATTCAGAGAGCGATAAAACGCATCCTACAAATCAAATACACTCAATTTCTCCACAAAATCGTCCAAATTAACAATCTAGATGCATACAGAGTTAATTCATGTAGAATGATCCAGAAAACATGATAAAAATTTAAATGAAGTACTTGATTGACGAGAACAACACGCTGATCGTGGAGCTGCGAGATAATCATATCGCAAACAGTTGTTTTACCCGAGGCAGTCCCGCCGGCAACACCTTCAATTCAACACCAATTTTTTCCAGTGAAAACAGAGTTTCTCTCTCATTCGAAATTCAAAAATAAAACAATAACACCGATCAACTCTAAATTCTGGATCGGAATCGAGCCGAACGCACCGATTATGAACGGAACTTTGAGTGGAATTCGATCGGCGCCGCCGTTGGATCGCGGCGCAGAGCGATTATCGCCGCCACCGCTCTTCAGTGCAGCATATTTTACGGCTTTCATGTTGTGGAATTGGGTTCGAAAAATTGCAATGGCGTGGCGACGAATTCAAATTAATCAGAGAATTTCAACCCTAAAGAGCGATTGGATCGAATCAACATTCATGTAAAAAATTTCCATTATAAGAAAACGAGAGAATTAAGAGCTTTTTGGTTATATATATGCGTACGGCGTAATAGAAAGGTTTAGCGGGAAAGTCGCATTTATTCACACGTGCCTAATTTTATTGACTGATGGACTGTGAATAATAATGGGCTTGTGATATAGAGGTTTACTCTTTTTAAATTATTAAGCTTAAACATAACCTTGCTTTTCTCTCACTATAACCTTAAATTTAAAATAATTATAAATATTCCATTTTACCCTTATAGCCCCTAATTCAATATTTAGTAAATTAATGTTTTCACCCATATTAGTATATTAACTATTAGGGTTGTCTAAACGGAATGGGTAGGATAGACGTGTTCACGGTTCATGGCCCGCCGGTTCCGGGCCTTGAACAGCCGGTTCACGGTTTAGCGAGGGTTGAACCTTAACCGGCCCAAAAACACTATTGCCGATTACTGGTCGGGCCAGAAAACCGCCGGTTCCGGTTAAAAACCGATCAGTTCCGATTAAAATCACCAAATTTCCTTTTTTATTTTATTTTTTAATTATATATAGTTTATAGTACATATAGTTAAGACAATGTAAGCAAAAAAATGAAAAAATTAGGATAAGATATTACAAACAAACAAACACAGCTAACACATTAGGATTTGGACTTAGGAGAAAATTTTACAAACAAACAAACACAACTAACTAACACATTAGGATTAGGAGAAGATATTACAAACAAACAACCACAACTAACACTAACTTTAATTGAAAGTTGAAATTGAAAATAAACACTACAATTACATGACTACAAACATTACAATGTGAAATATCAATTGAGATTGCGTGAAAGACTTTCAACTCGATGCTTCTTTTCAATGTGACCAACTAGTTTGCCATAACCTCAACCGTTTTGCCACTTAAAAACACAATTGCAATAATTGCAACAAACGCGATAGGTTGGCTTTGTATAGTCCGACAATGGCTCACCATGAGAAGAGCTCACTAAAAGTAGCCCATTATTTTAGAATAGAATTGAAAATGAATTGAAGAAGAAAATGATAGAAGACTTGGAGTTGGAGAAGTTGAAGTTGAAGAAGAAAATGATAGAAGAATAGAAAATTGAAAAATGGTAAAATGAAGAAAAAATGAGAAAAAAGAAAAGAGAGGCGGATGCATAGAGTGATAGAATGGAGGATATTTATAGATAGAATATAGGGTTCGACACAAACGGCAGTTTTGGGCAGTAGAAAATGGTGTTTCTAGGCACTTTTTTGGAGTTTTTCAATTATTATTATTATTATTATTATTATTATTATTATTGTTGTTGTTGTTGTTGTTGTTGTATATACATATTCTAGGACAATCTAAGCAGAAAAAAAAAATTAAAAAATTTGAAGTACTCCTTATATTAAAAAATTAAATGAATTATTAAGAATATTGTTGGAATTACAAGTAACACTTGATACATTACAACTTTAAGGTTTTGTTTTCAAATTACTTCTACTTTCACAACACTTTTCTAAACTTCTAATACTTTATGTTACATTTGAAAAAAAAGAAAAAAAAAAAGAAAGGACTTGAGCTCAATTTTATAATTAAAATTGAGTTACCTACGTATCCTCATAGAGGAATCAAAGTCCACATAGTTCGATTACCTTATTCATGTCGTCTAGTTCTCTTCCGCCTCCGATCGGTCTGTTCATTTTCGCTCTCGTCTACATCATTCCAATCATTTTCTTGAGCTCTAAGATCCGCCCTCGACCTATCATCGAGCAATATCGTAGCTTCGCCGTTTCTTTATTTCAAACGTGATCTTGTTTGATCTAACATGAGTCCACCAAGGCTAAAGGCTTGTTCAACGGAGACGGTGGATGCGGAAACGGAAAATAACTCCTTCGCCATTATAGAGAGTATTGGATACTCCGTTCTCTTGGACCACCACTTCAGGACGTCGATTTGTGGAGCGCTATCTTCAACACCAAAAACAAAATAACAACCCAAATACATATCCTATTCACTATTACCTTGGCCCCTAGGGAGTTCATAGGATCTATCTTGGTACATGGTACTTAATTGTTGAACTAAGGGATCTAGAGTTAATAATATCGAGTGGTAGAAATGAAGAGATTGGGATACTAGGAGGTGGAGTTTGATTTATGTCGAGATCACTATGAGTCGTCCTATATTCGCTAAAAAGAGATCTTAAGGTTCTTTCTAATTTATCTTTTATTTGTTGTACATTAGAAAGATCAAAGAAAATACGTTCACCATCAATATGAACATCTAAAAAGTCCATTTACGTGAAAGCACCATAATAAATATTTAGCTACCAAGAAAACATCCGGAATATATGTAAAATATTTTAGATATTTTTGAACCATAAAATAAATCACACCTTGCAAGTTAGGTTTACTAAAAACTAAGAGCAATATACATGCAATGTTCCAATACACAAACCGAAGTACAATAATAAACACTCGATAATTGAATGGTGGCAATGTTAAAAATACCTTCAACAAACCATACAAATCCATGCATTGATCCCAATGACAAGGTAACAAGGTTAATTGAGTTGTTGCAAATTCTTTTCTAAAAAAATTGCATAGATGATCTTTATATTCTATAGTACTATTAAGCATGTCGTAGGCTGAATTCCAACGATGTGATACATCTCTAATAAAAGTCCTATGTTGAAGATTTTTTTGACAACAATATTATTGCCATTTTTTTGCCTAAATCTATCTTCTTAGGCAACATTGCAACGACTTTTCTAATTGGTTGAACCGATTCATTAAAAATCTCAAGTGCATCTTGAACACATAAATTTAAAATATGACAAATACATCTACTATGAAAATATTTTCCTTGAAAAGTTGTGCTACAAGCCGCAATTAATTGGGGAATACTAGCAGTGTTGGCCGATGCATTATCAAAACCAACCGAAAAACTTTATTGATCAACTAATATTCATTTAAAACAGTAACAATTATTAAAGCAATATTATTAGCCGTGTGTGGATCATCGAACTCCCTAAATGCAATCAAACGCTTTTGTAACATCCATTTATCATCAACCCAATGACATGTAATTTCCATATAATTATTTTTTTGAAAAAAACAATCCGTCCAAATATCCTCACAAATAGAAACTTTATGATCTAAAGGTATCAAATATTGCATTAACTCTTTTTATTTTTATCAAAAACTTGTCTCATAATTCGCCTAAACATGTTACTTTTACTAAATTTTATGGCGGGGGGATAATATGCATCTTTTATAGATGCTTCATAGGTTATTCTATCGGCATAATTAAAAGGTTATTTTTCCATATGTAACACCCCAAATTTTAATAAAACGATTAATTAATCTTAAATAGGACTTTTGCATTCTTAGGACGTTAAAATCGAGTATTTCGAAATGACTTGAGCAAGTTCAAAAATTTAATTAATTGGGCATGGTAAACAAAATTTAATAGTTAAATTAATTGCCTTTAGTTGGATCAAATAAATACGATTTGTTTTGGGCCTGGAAATAAAGTTTAATAAACAGAATACTTGATTGGGCCATAATTTATAATACTCCCACATTTGTTGCAATAACTTGAATAACAAATCATACCAGTCCAAACCAATTTCAGAATTGAAACTTGACTGAAATCAATATATAATTGGTAAGTTGATTGGGAGCACTACATTGATCCACACGCTTAGGTGGAATTTTTAGGTTTTTTCTTGGTTAATAATCTAAAAATCTTACATTATAGAAAAACTTTGGCTACTATTGACAGTTACAAAATCACATTGATAATCTACTATTATAGGTGAAATAAAAAATAATAGTATTTATATACTAATCTATATCTCCCAAATTAATTAATTGCACAAAGCACAAAATTTTTGCTCAAAAATTTTACGAAATTAAAATGGCTGATTCCAGATTGGCATAATTATTAATATTATGTTTATCTAAAATCTCAATGTGTGTATGCATAAAGAAATAGTTTATGGCTTTTCAGTGCATATAAGATTAAATTATTTGATCTAATCCTAAAATGTAAGATATAGTAAAAAAAAAGACAATCTCAAGCCTACGACACTAAAGAAAAATCGTTTCTGACCTTTTAGTGCAATTAAGATTATATTTTGGTAAAGACAAAATCAAGGAAAGAAGTTTAGAATGAACTTTATTTTAGAAATAATGACCATCAATGATTAAAACATTTCCATTTATAATTTACTATTTTGGCCAACCATCAAATGTGTAGCATCTAGAACTTTGAAAACAAAATTGAGTATTTAGATCCGATGACAATGACTTACAATTTTTTTTATATCATAGAAAAACTACTACAACATGGTGTTATGATTTTGACAAAAGGGTGATGTATATATTTCAAAGGGAGTTGTTTAATGAGCTCTATTTCTGTGAGGCAAATTTGCAGCTACATTACACCCTAGACCATTGTAAAGAAGATATGATAACCCGATGATGAAACGGCCATGGGAGGAGGGGCGTAATGAGCGTGGTAGATGAAATTCATGTTTTGGATATAGTGGATTTGGAAAGGAGCTAGCGGTGATGTTAAAAATGTTTCCAACTAGAAATCTAGATTAAGAGCAATATCTAGGTTTCAACAACTCAATAAAATTGTAAAGAAATAAGATCTGGATAGGTTTCAGAATTATGGTGGAGATGCAATCCTATTCCTAATAGCCATGTTTATTGGAGCAAGCACATTGATTCTCTATCCTAGGTGGAATTTTGTAGAATTTTTATTTAGATTTATCTAAAAATCTTAGTTTATATGCATTCACCATTTTTCAAATTAATATTTCAATTCATCAATCAACCAAGCAATTAGTGTTATGATAAAATGAATGTGAATATGATAATATTCTATCAACAAACAAAACGCCATACATCTCAATCAATTAATCAATCCCTAATTTTACGAAATGCATGAAAATTAATGTATAATTAATTTAATTTGTGTTAACATTTATATAATTTTTGTAATTATAAGTAGAGGGTTTAGTCATGTACCCCAACTTATATTTTTCTCACACTTGAAGATTAAATCAGAATAAATTTTCAGTAAGCTTCCAACAATGTCTTCCATCGAATAAGTCGATCGTATCAAAGCATCTTCACGATGCAATTGCTTCTTGTGCTTCCTTAAGGGTCCTCGCATAGAATAAAGTAATCATCCGATCGTAGATGACAAAACTATACTGCATGCAAATAAAGTCAGCCATTTTTTGTGTAAACAATGTTCCACAAAGTCAAACCCTCGCCTATATACGTTTTTCTTGAGTATGGGAGCACAAAATATCGTACCCGAACTTGCACAGGTTGGCCGCGTTTGTAGATTCACTTTAAATTAGTTGGTGATGTTGAGGAATTCTGAATTTTATTTTATTTTTTTCAATTCGTGTAGATGGAGGGAAAAATCCTACTTTCAAGAGAAGTTCGTGTTTAATTAGTTTCTATTATAGTTTGTGATTGGTTAATTTTGATTTTTGTGAAAAAATTATAGTCTATTCAACTATAACCATTGGTGTATTTTTTGGGGCATTAAAAAACACACTATGCTAAATCTCAGGCTATCTGCAACGCTCATCGAGCGGGGGTGCTCGTGACCACATCGAGCAGGGGGTGGCTCGAGCACCCCGCGTGGCAGACCCCCTTGGCTCGAGCGCTGCTCGAGCACGGCGCGTGGCTTCACGCGCTCCCGATTTCAATTAAAAAAAAATTTAATGGCGCGCCTAACGTAAATTTTTGAAAAATCGACCGTTTTCGGCAACGGCTAAACAGTTAATTTTTTAATTTTTTTATTTTCTCCTACTATAAATACCACCTCAATCCTCATTCTTCTCACAATATTTTTTCATCCTCATCCTCTTTCTCTGTCAAATTCATCTACAAAAAAATGTCTTCATCTTCGTTGAGTTTTTCCGATTCTTCGGTGGAATATGTCGAGGGCAGCACCGACGACGAGGTAATGGAGATGCTGGCGGACGCGGATCGCTACATACGTGCACACATAGCCGAGCAGAAAAAGAAGAAGAAGAGGTCGCGGGGGTTCGTCGACCGCGATCGAGAAGCGGCGTGTGCAGTCCTACACGCCGACTACTTCGCCGACAACCCCACCTACGGCGAGCACTTTTTCCGGCGTCGTTTCCGGATGCATAAGCATCTGTTCTTGCGCATCTGCAGCACGTTGGAGGAAAACGTCCACTTCTTCACGCATCGACAAGATGCACTCGGGCGTTGGGGGCTGACGGCGGTGCAAAAATGCACGATGGCGGTGCGTCAACTGGCCACCGGCGGTGCTGCGGACGCCTTCGACGAGTACCTGAAGATTGGCGATAGCACGGGGCGACTTTGCCTCAAAAAAATTTGCCGGGCACTTATCGACCTCTTCGGCGAGCGATACCTCCGGAAGCCCAACGCTGCCGACACTGCACGTCTGCTCCAAATGCACGAGGAGCGACATGGGTTTCCGGGGATGCTAGGGAGCCTGGATTGCATGCACTGGGCTTGGAGGAACTGCCCAAAAGGGTGGGCGGGTGTCCACACTCGCGGCGATCAAGGCGTGCCTACCTTGATCTTGGAGGCGGTGGCGTCGCAGGATTTGTGGATCTGGCATGCCTTTTTTGGGTGTGCCGGCTCCAACAACGACATCAACGTCCTCAATCAATCGCCACTGTTCAACGACGTGCTTGAGAATAGAGCTCCGCCGTGCAGGTTCACCGTCAACGGAAACCGCTACGACAAGGGGTACTACTTGACCAACGGGATCTACCCTTCTTGGGCAACACTGATCAAATCGCCGAGGATTGAAACTGACGAAAAAGACGGCGAGGTTCAAGAGGATGCAGGAGGCGGCGAGAAAGGACATAGAGCGGGCCTTTGGAGTGCTCCAAGCCCGATGGGGAATAATACGTGCTCCGGATCGGTGCTGGTACCAGAAGCATCTCCGAGACATCATGTTCGCGTGTATTATTTTGCACAACATGATCATCGAAGACGAGCGGGAAGATGTGAAGAATTGGAGAGAAGACTCTGATTCTCCGTCCACTAGCGGGATAGACCGGAGGCACTGTCCGATCGCCTTTAGGACCTATCTCGCTCGGAAGCCGACTTGAGAGATCAGCGGAAGCACACCCGACTTACCAATGATCTCATCGAGCACGTTTACCAGAAATTTGGACCTCTACGGGAGTAGTCGACCATTTTTAATTAATGTAATTTTTTTTAAGTAATTTAATGTTTTTTATTTTAATTAATGTAAAATTTTATTTTATTTGAATTAATGTAATGTTTAATGTTTATTTTCTAATGAATGGAATTTTATGAATTAATTAAATAAATGAAAATGGGGAATTGTTTAATATTAAAGATAGAACACCCTTAGAGCACCCTTGGGATGCAGGGGTAGAGGTCTCTAAGGGTGCTCTAGTGCTAGAGCACCCCTTAGAGCACCCTCAGGGTGCTCTAAGGGTTACAGATAGCCTCATTGTTTAGAGAATACATATACCAGTATATTATTCCTAAAACGGTGGCACTTAGATACACAACCACACCGATATTGTGTTATTGGCCCTCCAAATGATTCATTTCCATTTTTGTATACGTGTACATTTTTTCTTTTCCTTCTTCGCAATATTTGATGTATCAATTTTTTATATATATATATATATATATATATATATATGTATATATATATACTAAAAATTTATTAATCATTTATTAATGTATCTCATGATGCAAGGTGATCGGGTAGAGCAAAACATGTTTTTAATTATAGCTTATATATGATGGGAAGCATATATATTAATATAATTGTAATCATCAGTGTATATTAAATCTATAATGCAAATAATTAGACTCGTACTTTTAATAATCATAAGCACAATTTAAAATGATAATATGTTGCCGGCATTGCTGCTAGCCTGCTAATGTTTTGTGATTGACAAAATGTTCGAGGGTAGAAAAAGGGAGTAGTGAGCGGCGTTTATATTAATTTTGTTTTTTATTTACGTTTTAATGAATCAGGATACAATGGTTTTCTTATCATTTAAGATAATTAATTTGTAAATTAAATTTGAACTTTTTTTTTGGAATTGCAAGGAAATTTAAATACCCCGTGACGGTGGACTCGAACCCGTAACTTTTGGCTCGGGCATTAACTACACTAGCACTAGGCTAACACACATACACTAAATTTGAAATTTAATTGATACAAAATGTAATTTGGGTATTTATTTTGAAATAAATTAAAGTTTAATAACCTTTTTAACATAAAAAAACATGGTTTATCAAGCAAGAAACACAAATTCATCATTGATTTTTAAACTTATTTCAGAGGTTTATTTAGAAGCCAATCTAGAGAGATGGATTCAATAATAATATTGAACTGACATGCATAAAAACCCAACAAAGAAATAAAAGGATGAAATAGTATATCAACTTATAATTTGAATATTATGAGATGAGTTAATTTTATTCAACTTATTGATGCTCATATGATATCGTGAATGTTTGAAATCCGTATGTATCATGCAAGGAGACATCGCTTTTGCTAATTAGAATTGGATGATATATAAAATCGGTCTATTTTAGGCAGCATATTCATAATTAGTGCATTCAAAATAAAAAAAAAAATTAAAAACAATAGTGTGTTAATCTAAATCTAAATATATGAAAACCATTCAACTATACTAAGAACAATCAACAATCAAACTCATGAACAAAAATTAAATTTCTTCATGATTCAATTTATTGAGCATAGAAATAGAATTGATTTGCAAATAGTTATAATAATATTACAATTTGGATTGAGCTCGAGAGAGGACCTGGCTGCAAACCTGCGAGAAGAGAGACGTTTGAGTTTCCAGTCGAGAGACGCTTGAGTTTTGAGTCGATTAGTGAAGGAATATTAGAGTTAATTCACATTACATACATATAATAGAGATATTTATATTTCTATGATTACTCTCTTAGATATACAAAAAGAAATTGTCCACAATTAATTTTGTTTCTTTACGTGTGTGTGTGTGTGTGAGGTTTTAGTTAAGAAATTGAAAATAGATAAATATATAATATGCAAGGCATATGTAGAGATTGAAATCAGATTGGATTAAAAATTGGATATGTATTAGTATGATATTATGATTGTGCCTATGAGTTTGACATATTTTATCATATAAATAGATAGATAAACATATGATGTTATTATATAATATAATCAAAGTGTGAGGTTAATACGTATTTGTGAGAGTTGAGAATCATAGACTAAAATTTTAATATCTATTATTATACGAATAGAATTAGTATATATATTATTATTACGAATTAATAATGTTGAAAATACGAGAATTAAGATAAATAAATGGAGAACTGTGAGCGCGTCATGTAGTACGAACATAAGCTTTGCACTATTATATATATATATATATATATATATATATATATATATATATATATATATATATACATACATATGGGACTTCAAAATCATGTAAAGGTGAGTCGGCCACTAACATTACCACGTACTGTAAGATCACTACATTATCAAATAAGGAGTACGCTATATTGCACTTTGACGGAATTGGATCAAGACCCCCCACTAAGAACGCTCGAATGGCAACTTGTGATGCCTTAACTAGCCACTAACTAAGCCTCAATGGTTGTACTTAGTATATTTGTTAATTAAAATAATTTTATATAATCGATGTTAAGAAAACACTTCAGATCTAAATACGCGACCATATATATTACGTAAGTTATTTCTTTCTAATATTATATTCAAATTTGTTATCTAGCACTTCTGAATTGTATTTTCTCTCAAACCTAATGAAGACATATCTGGATTAATTTAAATTGAATAACCATTAATTTATTGATTGATAAAATTTGTTTTTAAATATTAAATAAACCTCTGCATTTAGACCTTGCGATATCTGGTTAGAATAGAGATTAGTAATAGGATACGGATTCTTAATTAAAATGAATACCACTTCTTTTAATTTATTACCTATTTTATTTAATAAAATAACATATAACCATGTTTTAAAGCAATTAATTTAACTTAATGATATTTTTTTTAATAAGCCATCTATACTTTGACATTCCCTATATTATCAGTAAATTACAGTGTTTATAAAAATTCACTATAGGGGCAGTCTCCCATGCAGCACGAGCAACAATGATCGCTGCCCTAAGCCTTTAATAGATTTTTCCTTAATAAAATTGAGTTTGTATTAAATACAATTAAAAATTGATATTTGATTAATACTAATTAAACTTAATTATTCCTAGATGATAAATAATAAAGTTAAAAATATGATAATAAACTAACTATGATTAATAAGTTTTGTAATTATTTGGAATAAGGCCCCTACGACTCATATATATTGTTTTGGAGCGGTTGAGGAGCCTATGAGATGTTAAAGTGCTTTATAGTGTACGGATGATAAAGTCTTTGTTTTAATTAGATTTGAGATAAGTACAAATAAAGAAATTATCATTCATGGTGAAAAATGTTTAATGGAGGACATTCGACTCATTATGATTTTTAATTGAGCCCACTAGCCATAAATGTCAATTTTTCCATTAAACCGATGGGTCGGCCATAATTGATCGGGAAAAAGTAATGCTAGAACCAGAATTTTAAAATCCGAACGATTGTCCGATTGAGTTAGTAATTAGCATATATTACACAATGAGTTTGAGATAAGTACAAATAGTAAAATTTATTTTCTATTCAGAATTAAGATATGAGCTTATGATTAATGTTGCAAATATTGACATTCGATCTATTGTCATTAATAATCGAATTTAATAAGTAGGGATGACAATTTATCCAAAATGGACGAGCCGATCCAAATAGACCGAAAAAGGAGGGCTATGATCGAAAACTAAGTTTACCCCCTTTGATATTCTTCTTATTTTTTTCTAAAAAACAAACATTAAGTATACTGATTATTATTATTATTATTATTATTATTATTATTATTATTATTATTATTATTATTATTATTATTATTATTATTATTATTATTATTATTATTATGAAATGTTTGACCTATTATGAGACATATATTCAATTATTGTAATAACTTTTATTTAATTATTTAGATACTTCATATATTTAATTGATTTTGAATAATTAGTAGGTATTATTATATGAGTTTGGATAGATGAGTGACGAAATTCATTTTTATCATGATTTGGTAGTGGACGGTTACGAATAGTGAAGTTTTTTTTTTTAAAAAAACATTTTGGTAGGATTCACAATGAATTAGCCTAATTAATTAATAGTAATCTTATTTGAACATTTTACAAGATGTAGATTGTATAACACTTATGTTAAATATTTTGGTAGTAAGTATTTGTTGTGAGATTTATTTTAATAAAATTTTATATTGATTAGGCTATTACCCAATGAATTTGAGACGGGTATCGGACGGTTAGGGTAGTGAATTAAACTTTAATCGGATTTAAGATGGTTATAGGTAAATAAAATCTAAACGGGTTTAGTTTGAAGATCAAAATGCTTGATGTACCTATTGAGATTCTAGATATGGGACGAACAAAAATATATAAAAAAAAAATATGATTCGAGTTTGAGACAAGTACGAATTTGGTGATTTTAGATAAAAAAAATACACATATACTATTACTCGAGTAAGATTATCCCTCCTTAGTTTATTTTGTATTGTAGTTTGATACAATTGTGTAACACTCTTTCAATAAATTGTGGCAATATTATCATTTTGAAAAGAAAAAAAAATTACATAATTATTTTTAAAATTTATACTTATAAATTAAAATTGTAAAGTGATTCGTCAGATTGAGAGGCAGTTACAAAATTAATTATTTTTAAATTGATTATTACTCTCTTTGTCCCGTTAGAATTGTCTGATTAGTTTTGGGCACGAGTATAAGGGAAACAATAAGTGGTAGAAGGTGTGTTCAGTGGAGTTATTAAAGTGAAATAAAGTGGGTATAGATAGTTAATAATAACATAAAATGAGTACAAATAGTGACATAAAGTCGATAGAGAGAGTACAAAAAATGATGAGAATAATAAGATGAAAGGTTTAAAGCGAGTTGTTTAATAAATTAATTGGACCTTAATCATTCCCTAATTATTTCCAAAAAAGGAAATATGACAAGAGTAACGAGACGGAATGAGTATTATTTTGTGCATATATTTAGTTTGATTTACTTTTGTTTTTTGTAAATTAAAGAAGTTGAGAGAAATTGAATGAACTCAACCCCTCTTTTCACTTGAATTCTTTATGTAACTTAACAATTCTTTTAGTAATTTTTCGTCGTACTATAATTTTAAACAAATTATTTAATAGTATTTTGAAAATAACATATTATAATGTTAAGCACACTAGTATTTTTTTAATTGCTTAATTCGTGATGGTAGAATCGGCCACTTACTTGCTTTTCTGATTTGGTAAGTAAAAGTTGTGGTAAAAACTTACACATGCACATCACCTTGTCTCCAATTCAATCATCCCATAAAAAGAAAGAAAAAAAAAAGGTTACTAACTCAACTCTACCATTACAATTCACTCTCACTAGTTCATCCATCCTAAACACACACAACACCTTCGAACCAAAATGGAGCTCCGTTATTCTAGTTTCAGCTGCCCCTCAATATCTCATTTTCACCATGTAAGTTATCGGATCTCAATTCAAACTCATTCTCCTTCTTCTCCACATGCAAAATCATTATCTGATCATTTTCTTTACTCAAGACAAATAATCGGAATCAAAATATTAAAGGTAGAGAAGGAGGCAGGAGCTCAAGTTCCAGAGACAGTTTCATCACAAACCCCAAATCATTATCAACATCAAACCAAAACCAGTAAGCTTCCTTAAACTCAAAGTTCAAGCTTTGTTTTCTATCAACAACAATCTTATTATTCTCAGACTAAAATCAGAACCAAATTAGTTTCTGTATCTCCTGCTTTTAAACCAAACAACCTCTTAAGTTCAAGAAAGAGCAAAGAATAATATGTATGAGCCTGCCCTGTTCATGTCGAGCTACTTTTTTCATTAAACTCGAATGTCGAACCTTTTTACGACTACCTCAAAGCGGTGTAATTTCTCGGCTGCTGTGTGTCGGCCGAAGGTAGCGCTTCAACAGCCGACGGCGGAGACACGGCGATCTACCGCCAGTGTTGGAAAGAAGAGAAAGGATGCTTAAGTTAATAACAAAAACCAGAATTTTAAAACTAAAAATAAAATAAACTAAGAAATAAAGCAGAGGGAGACTCATGACTGTTGTTGTTGTCAATAAGAGAAGCGGGCGGTGGTGCTGCTTGTTATTAGCAGCTGTCCGTTTCACCAAACAAGGAGGCAACGGTGGCTTTCCAGACTACTGCCCGTTTGGCCAAAGAGAAGGTAGCGGACGTTTTAGTCGATGATACACGGTGGTGGTGCTATTGGCGGACTGATGGCGGTGACGATCCCTGCCACCGGTGGAATTTCGCCGGTATTCGAGATGATTAAGTGAGGACCGCATAGGCAGCAGCGGGGCCGAAGAAGAGGAGCAGCAGCGGCGATCGTCTTGGCCACTGAGGCATTAGGAAATTGCGGAAGAGGCGGCGACTCGCCGTCGACATTACAGCGGTGCTGGCGTTAATCATTGGAATTAAGAAGAGAGGGGTAATTTTCAGATTTTAATTTGGGGATCTAGCGTTTAGAAATTGGGGGTTTCAGTAGCAATTCGAGCATTTAGACGAAGGAAATGCGACGACGGCACACCCGGCGGATATATCTCGCCGGAGAAGGAAGAGAACGATAGAAATGTTGCTGCTGCTAGATCGAGAGAGAGAGAGAATAATTAAAAGCGAAGTGAAGAAGGCGGAGATGTGGGGGGAGTGAAGGACGATGAGAAGCCAGAGGATTGGGGTAGTGTCTGACGGCGATAATTCGCCGGAGGAAAGAAAAAGAGGGGGGCAGCTGCACATTTGAGCTGAAATTGGATTCGAGAGAGGGAATCAGAGGGAGAGAGAGAGTTCCAGACGTTGAAGGCAAAAACAAAGATAAAGATCCTTTTATTGAAATTTTATAAATTAAAAAAATGAAGTAAAGTAAAAGAAGCGTGGGGTATTTACTGGCCTCATTGATTTAATAAAATCATGGACTAAAAGAGTACGGGCTTTTATGCAAATGAATTGGGCTGTACGCATTTTCGGAAATTTAAATAAAGTGTTGAATAAATTTCGAGTGTGCTCTGCCACCCTGCACTAAAACGGACATAATTTTGTACTCGTTCAATATTTTCATGATCCGTAAATTGGACAGTAACGTAGACTTCCCTAGCTTTCTAACGACATATTGCACGACTCCTAATCTTTACTGGACTGCTCCAGAATCGCGTACAAAACTACAGCTCCTGTGCAGATTTTCTTCTTCATGGAATTTGGTGGTCCTCCTTGCGAGCTTTGCAACGTGTGTGACAAGCCTAGTAAATCTAAGATTATTTGACAACGTTTAACATTGTGGATTAACGAGATAGGGCTGTTAGGTAAATCCCTAAACCTTTTAACGCTAGACTTAGTCGAACCCAAAGCCATAAAGTCCAAAATTGTTATCGAGTTCGTTATCCGTTTTTAAGTTCGACTGGATCGTTTATTGAGCTTTATTATTTATCTTGAAAGGTGAAGCAAGGGTGATAATTTAAGATGTGTAGGAAAAGCAATATGGTTTGTTCTGTAAGTTTACCAGGTGGGCTTTCTATATAAAAATAAAGTGATGTTTCTATTATGCAAATAATTTGAGCTTTGCTCTATTTTTGAAATGCTTTGAAAGTATGTTTTGAAATGATTATCGTGCATAAATATTTTTATGCATATCTCTTGAGCCTATCTGTGTTGGTTCGCCAACTTATGAAATCGATCGGATTCTGAGTTAGCCAAAAGGGTGCTTTCCAGAATTAGGGTACACGGTAATCGAGGTTGTGAGCTCCAAAGGTGGGCCGACCTCGATGAGAAACGTTTGCGGAAGGTGGCCACCTTCCCCAGCGTTGGATAGATATGGCCAATGATGATGTGATGATGATATGAGATCTCGGATATGAAAATGGTTTTAGTAACCGCAGGTTTATTTCAGAAAAACCCGTGTGTGTTACTGTTATATATGCATGATAATTTTATATAATTGTATATGTTTTTGGCATGTGTTCACTGAGTACGTTGTACTCAGCCCTGCATATTATTTCTAAAATGTGCAGGTTGAGTAGTGACGATGTAACGGCGGATGTTTGAGCAAGAGCTTCGGTCGAGCAAGTTTATGATAAGCCCCGACTTCACATCTTCATATGTGGAGTCAATCTACGTCTTTTCCGCTGCAAACATTTTAATATTCTATTGCCTTGTTGATTATAAGTTATTCGAATATATGAATTCCTTCGACTTAGTTTGTTATGATCCAACAACCATTTGTGATTATTTCCCTTATATTCTTTAAAGTATTCTACTACTTTTATTCAACGATAATCATGCCTTCTCATGCTTTGTTATGTAAAAGTTATTCGATCGCATGAATACCTTCAACTAAGTTTGTTCTGTTCGAACAATCATTCGTGATTGGTCCTCTCATATTAATCTAAATACCATATTGTCTTATTTGTGAAAAACAGTGTCTTCTCCTTGTTTTCAGCAATAATCCCCTTTCTTTCCCGCTTCTTATCTCCCACCCCAAGTCACACCCTGATTTAGCCATCCATAGGGATTTGGGGCTGTGACACCATAGCACAATATCTAGCCATAACTTCTTCGGCATGATTATGATCATACTTAAAAAGAGATTAGAAGGTGTACCCATCACCGAAGATGTTGTTGTTCCACGGATTTGCATTTGGCTTTGTAATTCCGTATTCCGTCAGATGGCAAGTCTCCATGTGTCGCCTTAGTGTGTCGTAGCCTCCTCCGTGCGTCCACTTGTAGACATTTTTGCAATAGTTGCAAAATGCGTTGTATCTTGGTAGGATGTCGGCGGCGGGATCGTTGCTTGAGCTTGTGGAGTCCACCGGTCTTGGTACTTTCTTGAAGTGCTTAAGGAAGGTATCAGATTAGAGCGGTCTACTACTTGGTGCTTGCACTTCTTCTTCGTCTCTGGCGGCGTTGGATTGTTGTTGAGATTGGCGGTTCAACATCGCCTCTTGCCTATAAAATTCTTCATAAAATTCTTCATCTTCTTGTTGTTTTTGAAGTTGTTGTCTTCTTGATCTCAAAAAAGTGGCGGAAGAAATTGATAGGGCTCGGCGTTGGATTGTTGTTGGATTGTTGTTGTCTTCTTAATCTTCCTCTTGTGGATCGAGAAGTAGCACGAGCATCGTCTTCTTGATTTTTGGCAATATACTTGCTCTTATTGACACGAGATGAGCTCGACATAGTGGAGAGTGAAGAGTGGTGGTGGAAGAGGCGTGGAGGTGGAGACGTGAAGGTGGAGGTGGTGGCAGTGGAGATGAAATGTGGAGAGTTAGTGGTGATGGAAAATGGAAATTGTGATACAATACTACAAATAACACAAACTAAGAGAGGATTTGAGAGCTTAAATTGCAAGAAATTAAGAGAGAAAGAGATGATTGAGGTGTGAGGAATGAAGTGGGAGAAGGGAGTTATTTATAAGGGGTGGAGAAAGGTGCAAACGGCTAGAAATCTAGTCGTTGCTGCTGCTGCTGGGCATTGATGTTGTTGCTGTTGTTTTATGCCCAAACGGCCATTGGAACCGGCGGTTTGGCGGGCTCACCAGTTCAGCCGGTTAACTACCGGTTTTGGCGGTTCGATCGTTGGGCCCGTCGGTTTCAACTGTAACCTATATATATATATATATATTTAAATTGTTTAATCGCCGGTTAAGGTTCGACGAAATTGAGGCCCGTGACCGGCCCCACTATAGTCGGTTCTGATTATGGTTGAAGACCATTGACCACTGATTCGATCAAAAACCATTGACTGGTAGTCCGGTTCCGGTCCGGCGAGAATGGGCACGTTTAGGGTAGGATACTGTTCTATCTGTGTTTGGTCGTATTTTGAATAGAACTTAGGGTGCAATTTTTATAGTATTTAACTTGGTTTGAGCTGTTCTTAAGTCAAAATTGCACTAATCTTTTAAATCGAGTCCTGTGTGAGAAATACATGTTTTTGCTCCGAGATTATCATTAATTTTGTGGAGATTTCAAATTTGGGGCAAAAGTTAGGCCGTCTCCTATTTTAGGCACTCGCCCATGGTGATAGACAAGCGATGGAACAAAGAGCTATATCGGGAGATCTCCTGTGACAGGAGATCGCCTGTCTCATGTTGTGAAGAAGGACGAGTAGGATAGAGAGCAACCTTAGGCGACCGCTCGTGCTAGGCGATCGCCTATTCTAGGCAGAAAAGATCATCAGACGATTGCCTGACTCGGGCCGTCTCCTGAGTCAAAGGCCTCACCAGGCGATCGCCTGACTCAGGTCGTCTCCTGAGTCAAAGGCGGTGTGAACAAATTTGAAAAAGTAGGCGATCTCCTGGTTTAGGAGATCGCCTGTGTTAGGCGGTGCTAAAATCCCTATAAATAGGGCGATCAGATTTTATTTTACGACTTCTTCCTTCCGCCTTAAAAAACACAAAAAACCCTTATTATTTTCTTTTTAGTTTTTATTCCAATTCTTCATTGAGTCTTAGATAGCTTTACTACGTTCAATTCGTACGGATTTTGTGACAGACTTCCACCACAGATTCAGTTTTAATTATTGTGAGTTTCTTTTCATTCTTCTTAAATTATGTTTATGATTCATTGTGTTCTTAGAATTAGGGTTTATAATTCTGTCTAGCTTAATCTGTCTTTAATTCACTTAGAAATAGACAACAAACCCAATCAATCTTTACTACTTTCTTTTTATTTTCTTTTTCTTTTCGCAATACAAAAGCTGTCGTGTTAAGTCTTCCTCGAGAGATACGATATTCGGGTTTAACTTGCTAATTCTATTTCGAACACGTTTAATTGCGTGCAATCTAGAATTTTTAGGTTGAACAAATTTGGCGCCGTTGTCAGGGAAGGTTTTAGGCGATTTTTATGTTGCAACTTTATTTTTATTTTTCTTTTATTTTTCTTGTTGATTTCTTTTCTCCCCCAGTTGCATGTGATGTGTTTTCTTATTTTTATGTACGCAGGAACTATGGAAATAGTCTAGAAATACTGAGGGCGTTCTTTGGGTTGCTGGGATCCGGAGAATATGCAAGGTTACCATCCATATTGGGCTAATGAGTCGAGTTCTGCGTGGAATCAAAACCAATGGCAGAGTTCGGGTTCAGCATATCCATTCGGGCCATCTTATGAGCAGCATATGCCGTACTCGCCTCAGCAACAGTATTTTTCTCCTAAAAAACAATACTTTCCTCCACAATACTCATCTCCGCAAATGTCATACTCGGTGCAACAAGCTCAGTTCCAACCTCAACATGAACAATTCCAATATCTTCGTCCTCGACAATCCTCTTTGGAGGATGCAATGAATCTTTTAGTCTAGAAAGTAAACAAGCGAGGGAGTCACAAGGAGAGGCAATTGAGCGCATCAAGAGCCATGAGCGTAGTAGGGAGTCACACAAGGACATGACTTTTCAAATGAGCATGAATGCTGATAATTATGATCAAGATGAGTTGACCAGTTCAGGGGCATTGGACGAAGATGACTACTTGGTTGAGCCGATAGTGTTGGAGGATGTAGATGAGCTATGTGATCAAGGACTGAACGATGGAGTTGAGTATATTATTAAGCCCATTATGGAGGAATGTGCAGATGATCTATACCTTCCAGATCTGACAGATGTGCAAGGGGATGGAGGAAAATATTCACCGGTGTTTGAAATTTCTGAGATTACTGTGAGATCTTTCTCTTCTCCAACTTTTTATTTCATACCATCTGATTCCTTTCTTCATAATTGTTTTTTCCTTGATGATACTAAGGCAGTGGTCGTTGGTCGTTTCTTGCAGGGAGGTTGTGAGAACTGTATGTTGGTGTGGCTAGTAGAAGTTTAAGATGAAGATGAGCGAATCCAAGGTGATGGAATGGCTCAAACTCGAGAAGGAATTTGGATAAAACCGATTCCCGTCGACTGGCGACATTAAAACTTAGCGCTGCGTGGAAGGTAACCCACGGTTTGGTAATCGTTATTTTTATTTTGTGATGTGTTGCTAGTTTAATTTGTTTTAGTTGTTTTGGTTTTCGTTTGTTTTGCTTTGTTTTTATCTGTTTTTATGATCGCGTTAGGTTGTTGGAGCTTGTTGATCGTGAAGCCTTGCATTGCCATGACAATCATCCCTCTTGATGGGGTTGAGATTTGCAACCCTTAAACATACCGATGTTTAAGAATCATTAACACATAATACGTACCTTGTATCAACGAGATTATGTTTGAGAAGAGCTTCTCCACATGGATTCCACCTTTGAATTCCGACCTACAAAGCGTAACGCCGGGTTGTGTGCCGGCGTCGCGTCTCCGACGATCAAGTTAGTGTATATTCAACACAAGACTTGAGAGAAAACCAATGAGTTCTATCTTCAATCACAGGTAAAATACATGATACCTGCTGTGGTGTTGTAAAATATGTATATATACCTATAAGAAATAATGGCATTTTAACCATTTCGGGGAGACTTGGGAAGTCTCCCAACCGCCTTTGGTAGGGGAAGCTTCCCTACTTTAGGTGATGTGATAGGTCGGAACCGACGTCTGACACAAGATATTTATGCCTCGAGAAGGCAAATCCGTACTGCACTTTAGACTAGATGTCGTTAAAGTATAAGCGAGGAAGGTTGCCACGAGGTAACGTTCCCTGGGAAGCATGATTCCTTTATTCAGAGCAGACTTCCCCCACTATTCCAAACATTGGGGCGAGGTTGTCGTTCAAGTTAGAGAATACTGAGAGTATTAGTGAAAGGTTGCCTTCAGGCAACCTTGACGTACCGAAGGTGTCCCATCAACTCTTTCCCCCCCAAGTCTGAAAAGAGAAAATTTGTCCTGATCAAGTGAGGAATTTTCAGTAGTAACGTTCTTCTTAGGCAACCTTGCCTATTGATAAGGTAAAGCAGTTGAGGAGTTCTCTCTCTGCCTCTGTGAATTCCGTTTTTTCAGAGATGGGACATCCCACGTCCCATCAGTTATACATGTGGAGCGGTTTTAAGGGAAAACCATCTCTACACGGTGGTAATTCGAATTATTACCGTTTTCTCATTTATTTCACTTCACTTCATTTCACGCTCTACTTCTCTCTCGCTTTATTTTCTTTCATTTTTTCCTCTTGCCGGAAATCTTCGCCATCGACTCAGCTTTCCCGTTCATCCTTTCAGGTACTTCGCTGCTACTCTCCTTGTAGGCTTTACTTATTTTAATGCTTTGTAGTTGTAATGTCATTCTTGCCTGACTTGGGGGGAGGGTTTGACCTAAACCCTTCTGAATTATCCACTCGCCGGAGTACCTCTGCCGGCGAAGAGGCCTCTTCTCCCTCTGCTCCTATTTTCATACCCTCTACATCCCCTAAGAAAGAAGGGTCGGGATATGCTTCCGTTTCTCTACTTGTAGAACCCGATTCTTCTTCGAGTAGGGATAACTGGAATTTGGTTACTAGATCTTCATCCCTAGTTAAGCAGGCCGAAGTTCAAGCCTTAATCACTGATTTGAGAATAGAGGGATTTCAACTTAGGGTTCCCAGCCCTAGTGAACGGCCGAACTACACAACTCTCCCTACATTGCCTTTTTGGAAAAAATATTTTGAGGCGGGACTTAGGCTTCCAATATGCCCTTATCTTGTTCGCATTTGTGATCTTTTCAGAGTTTGCCCTAGTCAGATTATCCCCAATTCCATTAGGACTGCCCTGTCATTCTACATAGTCTTGAAAGCCAACGGGGAAAACCCTACCCCAGAACTTTTCCATGCTTGCTATAAGATGAAGTACCAAAAGGGGATGGTTATGTTCAGCTCTCGAACCAACAGTCCCGCTCACTTCCTGGGTAAGAGTACCAGAAATGATAAAACATGGCAACCTTACTATATCTTTGTCACTCCTGTAGGTAATCCTTGGCCTTTCACCATGCAACACTGGCGGTATTCTTTTGAGAAACCTTCTCAGGTAGAAGTGTACCCCATTCCTCCTTCAAATGAGGAGCTTATGAAGGAATTGAGTACTCGTCTTAATTCCAATAATGATTTGAATATTCGAGACCTTCTTACAGACTCTTCTGCCTTGGCCTAATTTGGTTTGGCTCATCCTCCTCGTCGACCTTCCACTCCAAGGATGAGTAGGTGTTCGCTTCAGTGTTTGGTTAAATTCAAACACTTGATAAATGTTGCAAAATGTAACCACTTTTATCTTTGTAATTTTTGCAGTTATGGACTGGTTGAAGACTGCTCAAGGCGTTGAGAAAGAGGATGACGTTATCGTGGTGGGATCTACACCAGGCTCTGTTCCCCTTCCCCTGTTTCCAAAACTCGAGGCCAACATTCTAGAAGGCAAAGTTGTCGAGGAGCAAACTTCCCGAGGGGCATCCTCCAGGGGCAAGTCTACCCATGCTTCTCCTGCGCATCCTTCTTCGGGAGGAGTGCGCACTAGGACTCATAATCGAGCAATGATTGATCTGTCTCCTTCTTCTCCAGCCAAGAAGGGGAAGGGTGACAAGACATCTAGGAGTAAGGTTTCTGCTATGTCTGTCCAACAATTCTCCAATCAACTCGAAGTTCATCTCCCTGTACCACTGGTTTCTATGGAAGGTTCCCACTGCATAGCTCTGTTCCGCCATATGACTAACTCTCTCGAGAGGCATCAAGCTTCTAAATATTCTACTGAGGCTCTCCACAACGCTATAAGGCGTACCTTGATTCAGGTTTGAACACTCTCCCTTTATAGCACAAATTTTCGTCATTTTTGTGGCAAGATAACTTATTCATTTTCTTATCAGGCCGGTGCTTTCTTGGTTGAGGCCAAGAAAAGGAGGAAAGAGAATTCCACCGCTTCCTCCTAGGCAAAGAACGAGGAGATTGCCAAAGCTCTCCTTCAAGTTTCCAAGCTGGAAGCTAAGTGCAAGCAGATGGAGGGCAGTCTTGCCGATGCCCAAGTACAAGTGGATTCCCTCAGCAAGCTTTTTGCTAAGACTGAGGAAGAGAAGGCTTCCCTTGAGAAGAATCAAGCAGAGAGTTCGGTCAGAGCTCGCCAGAAAGGCTACGAGGGTGGCATCCAAGCTTGCCAACAAGGGCTCTTTCGCACGGCTACAGGTCAAGACTTTCTGAAGGAGCTAGCAAAGGGGATGGTGGAGGCATACAAAGGAAGTGGTCAGTAATTGCACGATCTGGGTCGTACCATTCACCACTTTGTCCATCAATGAGCAACCAACCTTGCTGCACAGATGAGGGAACCTTCCTACTCAGGAGAGGTGAACACCAAAGCCCTTGACGCGACCGTCGTTTAGCCGCGGTAAAATACAATTTGTATTTTCCTTGCCCACTTCCTAGGATCAACTAGTCGATAAGTAAGGGTCGATCCCACGAGGAATTGATGCAATATTCTCTTGAAAAGTATCCTGTCACAATGTTGTTTTGGTCTATTCCTACTAACGTCTTGGGCAAAACAAAATAAAGTAAAGACTGAAATAAAACAAGTAAACTATTAGTGATAAAAGACAATCTAGATTTAGGTTTGATTCAATGTAAATAAGTGTAACTCGATCATAGGTGCAAAGATATTCGCTACGTATGTGTGTCAACGGTTATAGGCAAACTGCGTCATAGTCCTACTATCACGTTGTCACGCCTACAGCCACGACTTGCCCAGCTCGTCCTTACTTGTGAATCCTACGTGGCATTCCCACCTCAGGCTTCGTAACTTGCCCAACTCACCCCCGAGCATTCCTCAAGTGGCATAGACTGGAACAAGCAACTTTGGGCACTAGACGAACCCGTTCTGGCCCTATGAGATACGAGGAACCGGCTCCAACTTTTCACCATCGTCAGCATACTTCATTCGGCTCCGCCCAAGTTCAACCTGAGATTTGCCGCCCTCAAGAAGCGTGAGGAAAACCTCTCCCGGTCCCTATTGGTCTAAGCTACCTCCCTTTTAAGGAATCTGCCGCCCTCCAATTGCCCACCGGCCGAATGAACTCTTGGCACCAACAGATTGCTTTGAAATCATTGCCTAACGCTTCGGGAACACACATATATATAGCTATCTTGCCCAATTAGACCTCAGTTATTAAACACTTAAATCACATATCCTCTACCTAAACCCAGATTTATAGGTTTAGCTAGACATAAAGTAAAGAACAATAACAAAAGAGATAGAAAAAAATATACTTGAATTAATACTAAACGATAGTCTGCCCAAACTGGGACTTAACAGCAGAAAACTAAATTATACGGTAAAGAAAATATATAACTCGTATGTAAGAGGTTCAAAAGTTATCTAAGGCTGCATGCACGAACATATTTATAGAGTACAAGGATCATGGGCTTAAAACCCTAAAAACCCACATAAAGGCCTTCGATTAACAGCTGGCAGGTTCCCTTCCTTGACCGATTAGGACTAGGAAAGATTTGTTTCCTTATCAGTAAGATCTCTTCCTTATCCTTTTGCTTCCAAATCCGGCTAGAGGTTATCTCCACGTTTCCTTCACCTCCAAGGCACGAATTACTTCCTTGTAGGACTCTTCCGGATATGTCATACCAACTGCAACGTCTAGAACCTTCGTACTCTGCTTCCTCTTCACCTTGCCCAGAGCTCTTCTGCCTTCTTGATCTGTTTGGAATGACTGAGCATGGTCTGAATTGATCAAGCTGACTGGTATGGAGTAACTTCTAAGTGTTTGGACTTCCACCCTCGGTACCTCTTACTGCCAGTAAAACTCCTTGACCATTGCGTCGTATCGAAATGCTCACTTTCACGCACAAATTTACTCCAAATGCCCAAGTTCCTGTCCTTCCCTGCCTACTACCAAACATGTCCTCCCATACACTAATACAGACTTAAAAGACACAAAACTTGACTCAATCTATACCTAAAAACACATGATGAGCATATAAAATATGGTCTCATCAACCCTCATGGACAATCGTGAGCTTTCTCCTCATCTGCAGCCGCTGAACGACCTTCCTCCAGGGCATGAATACCAGCTTCCCGCAGTGCAAACTTATGCAAGGAAACTTACCCTCAACCTTATCCTTGATCCCTCCTTGACTGCTATGGAAAATCTTTTCTATGATCTTTCTGCAGGTGCCTCTAGCTCCAATCTGGTAGAGTTGCCAGCCATCGAGGATACTTCCGTACCCAACATTGCCACTTCTCCTGCAGAGAAGTCTACTTCAGAGGTAGGATTCCTCTCTCTTCAGAAGGAATCACCAGGGGAGGAAGATGGGGCTGAAGGAGGAGACAAGGCTGCTACCAACTCTGCCTCAGAGGAGAAGCTGGAAGGTGAAGGATCTGAGAACCCTTCTGCGTAGGGTGAATTCTTGTAATTTCTGCTACAATGATGCTTGCTATAATGGCTTTTTAGCCGCTTTTATTTCTGTTTTTGCTGCAATGGCCTTTTGGTCGTCCCTTTATTTCTACTTTTGCTGCACTTTCCTTTTGCTTGAACAATTTGTGGCCTGTGAGCCTTTATGCCAATCGTGCTTTTTGATCATCATGCTTGAAATTTTTCTTGCCAATGCTCTTATACTTTGCATTCTGCATGCTATTTGATATGTTCATATATGTGTTCTCCCCCCTTCTCTAGAATACTTATTCTTGGTAACCAATGTGTTCGGGCAAGATTGCATGTCTACCATCTTGTTCAACCCGTAGCATAGGGGCATGGTTGCCATCCAAATACCAAATTTTCCAGAGGCGCATGTAGCCACTGTTGGGTCAAGGTTGCCTGCCGACAACCTTGCTCACCCTAATTTTCCAGAGGGCTGACAACCTTGCTCACCCTAATTTTTCAGAGGCACATGTAGCCACTGTCGGGCCAAGGTTGCCTGCCGACAACCTTGCTCACCCTTGGAACGCTCCGATTCCATATGGGCAAGGTTGCTCATCAGCAACCTTGAACCCATCTCCAACCACTAAAGCTCTTATAACCACAATCTTCAAAAAAGGAGCTGCATCATATTTACGTTCAAAAAATCTGACTTGTATGTACAGGTAGGAAAGCAACATCTGCACATCGGGCAGGGATGAGTCATCTGCTACGGGCAATCAAAAAGTGGGGGTTATCTTCCCCTACACATAGTATTTTTTCAGCTTGTTAATGTTCCATGGACGAGATAGAACTTCCCCCTTGGCATCCAATAGTTCATAGGCTCCGCCAGCCAGGACTTCTGCGACCTTAAAAGGCCCTTCCCAACTGGGCTCGAACTTCCTAGTTGGCTTCGAGGCATCAGCCCTTCTCAAAATAAGGTCTCCTTTGCCAAACCGACGAACTCGTACCTTTTTGTTGTATGAACTACGTATCTGCTCTTTATTCCATTCTGTTCTCAGACGAGCTTGCTCTCTTTCCTCTTCCACGAAATCCAACTCTTCCCTTCGGAGTTCTTGGTTCTGATTTTCATCATAGAATAGAATCCGATGACTTTTCGAGATCACTTCCACGGGTATCACTGCTGAAGATCCATAGACTAGATTAAAAGGAGTTTCATTGGTGGCTCTTCGAGGACTAGTGCGGTAAGCCCACAATACCGAATCAAGTTCTTTTGCCCACAAGCCCACGCTTATCGTCCAACCATGCCTTGATGCCATTGACAATTGTTCTGTTGGTAACTTCTACTTGGCCATTCATCTCGGGATGCGCCACTGCTGTAAATCTTTGCTCAATCTTCAACTTTGAGCACCATTTTATGGTTCCTTAGCTAATGAACTGGGCATCGTTGTCTGATACCAAAACTCGAGGCACTCCATATCGACATCATATGTTTTTCCACAAGAATTTTATGATCGCTACGTCATCCACTTTGCTAACGGGTTTAACTTCCACCCATTTAGAGAAGTGGTCCACAACTACTATGAGATGGGTCATACCTCCCTGTGCGGTGGGCAACTTTCCCACCAGATCAATCCCCCATTTATCGAAAGGACATGAGGCATACATAACTCCCAATTCTTCAGCTGGGAAGTGAATCAAAGGTCCGTGTATCTGGAACTGGGAACACTTCTTAACGAATTCTTTGGCATCCTTGCTGATGTTAGGCCAATAAAATCCAGCTCGCAACACTTTTCGGGCAATGTCTCTTGCTCCAGTGTGTCCTCCTCCATTTCCAAAGTGTATCTCCTGCAAAACACTTGCACCTTCTGCTTCTGATATGCACTTCAGATAGGGATAAGTTGTGGCACGCTTGTACTGGTGATCCCCAATCATGCAGAAGTGAGCATAGGAAGCCCGTTTGGATGCTAGGGAACCTTTCATGCATCTTCCTGTCATAAAAAAGTGTATGATGGGAACTCTCCAGTCTCTTATCTCATCAATAGCTCCTATATCCAAGGTAGCAACTCTCCCTTCTTTTTCGACGTATGTAATTGGGCCAGCAGTTACCTTCTCGATGGAACTGGCCAGTCTTACCAACTTGTCTGCCCGGGTATTTTCTTTCCGAGGAATCTGCTCCATCCTAAATTCTGTGAATTTTGCCTTCAATCGTATTACTTTGGCTATGTAAATGGCCATCCTTT
>CM055958.1:72093773-72138106 GCA_029490685.1 Schizonepeta tenuifolia
AAACATGAGAACTTGCTGTTGTAGCTTCAAGGGATATATTTATCTAGCTGGGTGCATTTGCTCTGATATTTCAACCAGAGATTCTACCTTGTGTGGTACTTGTATGATTCTGTCTACTACCTTATTTTGCATATATGTATGTGACTTGACATATTCTCAACTTGAGGAGGATTGCTGATTTGGCTTGAAGCATACTGGAGTGTAACTGTTTATGGCAGCATTACCAAGCCTTCGATGCAGAAATGTGCTCTTGGGAAAGAATAATGCTGGTTTATAAAGAAGCCGCCTCACTACTGTTTTTGTGTCTTGAGGGAAGATAGGTTGCTTCACAGCGACGTTAAAATTATGTGACTAGAAAGAAAGTTCAACCCTTCTCATTGGCCGCACACTTGTATAAGTGTAGATATTTGTCCTGGCCTAATTCATACATTACACTAATGCATTGATTGGTGGATAATCTGAAAACAACACAGGATGAAATATCGAGCAAGCAATTTGTAGATGATCATTTATTTTTCAGATTTTGGTCCCATTTTCCAACTTTGAATTTGATTTGTTATCATGCCTTGTGAAATTCTTATATCATGTGTCATGTTTCCCATGTGCCCTTGTTAAATTCTTTGAATTCTGTACTATATTTTTGTGGACCACCTCTTGCAACACCTTGATTTCATATATATATATATAGTAGGTTATTATGCCAAGTATTATGTAAGAATTGATCAATTCTTTCTAGTTATTGTGAATTGGATGTTTCTGCATAATTGTTTCAGCGTAACTTGTGATTTATGTTTTTAGCTCTTCAGTTTCTGCATTTTGTGAGGCACAGGTGATTGGAATAATTGTTTTTCTTGATATTATTAATTTGATGATAGGTTTATTTATTTATTTATTGTTATGATATAGTTAAACTGTAATGAGTTGGTTAGGTTGATTCTCAATTGTTAATGATTGGAGCAATTTGTTTCACTTGTACTACATTTCCTAATTTACAAGCATTCTCCCAAATTAATAGCTTTACTTGCAATACAAAAATATCTCAACTTGCTAGTTTTGATTGTCAAGTAGTAGAAAATAAGTTTTTATTTGACTTTCCTCAGATTTGTCAAAGACTAATGACTTTGTCAGCACTCACATATTTGATATTCTTTTTTTTTTTTTTCATATTTTCAAATTATTCCATCTTAGCTACATTTCTAAGTCTAATCATCTAAATCTCATCAAGCCACGTATAAGGTATCAATAATACTTCATTTAATTTGAATGCATTTGTTACCATGAATTTGACAAAATGTTGCTCCAAAATCTTTCCCTAAATCAAAGAGAGAGAGAGAGAGAGAGAGAGAGAGAGAGAGAGAGAGAGAGAGAGAGAGAGAATTAGCCGTAAACTAAATAGTCTTCATTATTACTTCATTAGTACTTAATTTCTTCATTAATCACATATTGCATTTGAATTTTGATAAAAATCGCATGTTGCCAACGTTATCATTGGTTTAATTTCTTGAATTTTGATCAAATTCAAAACGCAATTTGTGATTAATGAAGAAATTAAACCAAGCTTAATTTTGGCAAGATTAATAATATTTATTCATCACTTATAGACTACTAATTTTTACTGAAATTAATTAATTGGAAAAAGGGATAAAAGTATGATAGAGAAAAATGAAAAAAAAATGCATTTACAGTGACAGTCACACAGGAAATAGAAAGAGACGACAGAGGATTGATGAAAAAAAGTAGAGAGAGAAAATCAATAAAACAAGAAAAAAACAATAATTCATCAAAACCACACATCATCAAGAACAACCACCAGAGATTGATTCCTCTCTTTTCTTCTCTCTCTCTCTGTCTCCTCTCTATCGGGCCCAATTTTTCAGGTTTCAATCACTGCCCCCAACTCAAAAGAGTCGATCTTTTAGCCTGTTTTTTCCATCAAAATCAACCAGCTATATATGCATCAATGACCCACAATTCTTGCACCTTAATCCTTTGTACATGAATTAGTTCTCAACTTTTGGCTGTGTGTGTGTTCGCGCACTTGTATAACTACACGCACTGACTTTTTTTATACTTTTTTTTTTCTTCCCATTTTGATTCCCGATAAAGAAACGGTAGCTGGGATCTCTAGATCGTACCCAGATCTTAATGTTTGTTGATCTGGTTGAATAGTTGGGAGTCTTCGTAGAATTGACATAAGTTGGAATTTGAGGTGAGAATCTTGCATCAGTTTACTTTCTTCCCTTTTCTACTTCTGTGCAGCTAATTCGAGCATGTGAATTGGAGTTTTTGTTGATTTTGTGTAGTTATCTTAGTGTAGTCTTAATTTTGACTTGTTTTTAGCAAATAGGAATTTTCATTAACTGTTTGATAATGATATGCTAGTTATTCTTTAACTTTGATTCTGTATGTAGGAGTTGTGGACTTTTAGCATTGTTTTCGTTTTATATAAGTTAATGATAATCTTGTTCTTGATTTATAGATTGATGAGATTTTTGTGTGGCAGATGTAATATTTTCTTGATTGGGGTATTGTTTGTGTTGTTCGGTTTTTCTCACTTGCTATTTTTTCAGTAGATTAAATTCTTTGCTGCAGATAGTAGTTGTATATTTATTACACTTCGTGAGGAGAAGATTGAAAGTGTGTAGAGGGAACTAGATTTCAAGTTTGCAGCAGTCGGTATCAGTATATGATCACTTGCTCTGCGAGGGTGTGCTTCTGCTTTGTAGTAGTTGATTGGTGTCTGCTGTCGAGTATTATTGAAGAAGGTTGTTTTTTGGTAGCTGCTGTCGATTTTGCTTGAAGAAGGCTGTTTTTGGTGGCTATAAGTGATGATTAAAAATTTCCTGAACAAGCTTCCAAAGAAACAGGGAAAGTCAGCAGAAAGTCGCGATGGAGGGTCTTCGGCTCTCTCTTCAAATGCTTCGACTGCTTCCAGAAGCAATTCTGCTTCAGGTCCTCGGTCAGGCACTGTAAATGCTACGGGGAATAATTCTTCTCAGAACCCTGGTCTAAATCATGGAAACAAACATCATGACCCATTAAATAACAAAGTAAATGGGAGTAGTCCGCCCGTGCCATACGAGGCTCTACCTAGTTTTAGAGATGCCCCGAGTGCAGAGAAGCAGAACTTGTTGATCAGGAAATTGAATATGTGCTGTGTAGTATTTGACTTCACTGACCACACGAAGCATTTGAAAGAGAAAGATATCAAACGGCAGACTTTGGTGGAGCTTGTCGACTATGTATCCTCAGCAAACGGGAAATTCAGTGATGCAGTACTGCAAGAGATTGTGCGAGTAGTATCTGTGAATTTGTTTCGTACTCTTTCTACTCAGCCTCGTGAAAACAAAGTATTGGAAGGTCTTGATGTAGAAGAAGAGGAGCCTTTAATGGATCCTGCATGGCCCCATTTGCAGATTGTCTATGAATTTCTCCTCAGGTTTGTCACTTCCCCCGAGACTGATGCGAAGCTGGCAAAGCGGTACGTCGACCACTCTTTCATTCTAAGGTTATTAGATCTGTTCGATTCTGAAGATCCAAGAGAGAGAGAGTACTTAAAGACAGTATTGCACCGCATATATGGGAAGTTCATGGTTCATCGCCCTTTCATCAGAAAAACAATAAACAATATATTCTACCGTTTTATCTTTGAAACAGAGAAGCATAATGGGATCGCGGAGCTGCTAGAAATTTTGGGAAGTATTATAAATGGATTTGCGTTGCCGCTGAAAGAAGAGCACAAACTCTTTCTTGTCCGGGCACTCATTCCGCTTCACAAACCAAAGTGCATACCTATGTATCATCAACAGCTAACTTATTCGATCACGCAATTTGTAGAGAAGGACTGTAAGCTTGCAGATACTGTCATAAGGGGCTTACTTAAATATTGGCCCATAACAAACAGTTCAAAGGAGGTCATGTTTTTAGGTGAGCTCGAGGAAGTGCTGGAAGCAACTCAGGCCCCAGAATTCCAGCGGTGTATGGTTCCTTTATTCCGCCAAATTGGTCGTTGCATGAGCAGTTCACATTTTCAGGTTGGTTGTATGACAAAATATTCTGCTTACCTTTTTTGTCTTTCATCTATTTGTGAGATGCTGTCTCCTTCTTGCTCCATCTAAACTGCATTATTTTGTTTATTTTCTTGCATAACTCCTCAATAGTTTAGTTTGCTTTTGATGCTCATATTTTCTTGTAGTATTGCTTCAGCAGCTTCATTGGTTTGGTTTTATTTCTCATCTGAAATTTCAATAGATGGAGCCTTTTGAACTTGCTCCGTCTCCGAAACATTGACCTTATGTACAGCATGTTCATATTATATGGCTGCATTGTGATAAAGTGATATATTCTTGCGAGTAGTGAATTGATTGATTCGAATTACAGATATATAAAATCTGCCAATGCTTTGTTAAACTTTTCCCTTGGTCCATGATCTACTGCCTTAAATCATATTACCGTCTATTGTGTTTGCTGATGATAAAGGGATGAAATTTCAAGCTTGAGATTCCTAAATAAGATGCTGCCATCACCCTTTGTCCAAGACCTCTGTCGAAGGATGTTTGTAACTGTACAGATGAGATTCAGTCTGGTCGTGGAGGACTAATAAAAATAGTGGTTTTTAGATTGATATGATCACAATGATTGAAAATTATTCAATTTCTTCATCCCATTTGGTCGCTTTCAATGCTAATGTGTTTTTTGCACGACTATTTAGTTTCCCATATATTTTTTATGCTATTCACTGCATTGCGTCACCCTCTTGCTCGCTCTCCTATGCTCGACCACAAAAGTTGATGAATATAGTCCCACCTCATGATCATATTATGTGGTTCTATGTCATGTAGGTTGCTGAAAGGGCACTCTTTTTATGGAACAACGATCATATCGAGAACCTGATCAAACAAAATCGCAAAGTTATACTGCCAATCATCTTCCCCGCATTGGAGAAGAATGCAAGAAATCATTGGAATCAGGCAGTGCATAGCTTGACACTAAATGTCAGGAAAATCTTTGCTGATGTGGATCCCGAGTTATTCGAGGAGTGCATGCTGAAGTACCAAGAAGACGAAGCAAGAGGTGAAGAAACTAAGGAGAAACGCGAAGCAACATGGAGACGACTAGAGGAGATAGCAACAATGAAGGGCGCAAGTAGTGAAGCAGGGCTCGTCCCTCGCAAGACTAGCACCACCCCACCATCCAGCTAAGTAACACTGCGCTTTTGCTTGCATTACATATGTTTTGACTTGCTCGTTGTCACTGCTGATGGTGCATCATGTGCTTGGAGGTGGAACGTGAAATGAAATTTACATATTTTCTTGATTGATTGACCTTCTTGCTCCCAAACTGTTTGAAGTTCTGCTGTTTCGCATGGGGCGAAAGCACGGTACAATCGATGTCATGACATCGTTGTTTCTATTTAGGATCAGAGGGACTGTAGATACATAAATGGACGGCCAAGCGCAGGAGGTTATAGGTGCTTTTGCCCCATGCGATGTGCATGAACTTTTTTTTTAGAGATCAAAGGTTTTTTCATCTCTAGCTCTTAGAATGATGTTGAGATCAAGACATGTATTTTATTATCTTGTTGTGAAGCATTCGTTGTAAAAGTTATAACAATTTAAAGAATTTAGCATTCCTTTTTTTTTGCAATGGAGTGATTTACTGTTTTTACAATTCTTACTTATGACTTCATGTATTTGTTATAGATATACATTGTTCCTTGTACTCGCACTTGGATCCTCCATTTAGGCTGTGAGCAGCGGCGATCATCACGATCGTGCTCGCTCACATGCCACGTCATAGCGAGCTCGCGCGCATCGCAAGGGTTGCAGCGGCGAGCTCGCTATATATTTTTTTTTGTTTTATTTTGATTTTTACTTTTTTATTTTGATTTTTACTTGTTTATTTTTTTTACTTGTTTATTTTATTATTGAACAATAAAACACTAATAAATTATATTAACTTCGATCAATAAATTAAAACAAGCATAATTATAAAAAAACCCTAATTATAATGACATAATACAAAAAAAAAAATGCTAAAATAAGAAATACATTGACATAATTAAAAAAAAAAACCCTACTGACTAAAAAAAATCGGGCCTATCTTTGACAAGCTGCCAAAACGCCAAATGCTTGAAGGCCTCGTCGCCGTTCATGGCCGCCCATTCATTAAGTGTCGTGTTCAGCACCATCTTCTCCGTGATGCCGGTCGGAACTTGAGCGCGGGTACTCTGGTACATCGCATGGAATAACCCGCAACTGCTCTTGACTCGGTGCTAGTGGTGACGCAACTGTGTCGAGTTGCGCTCCGCCGAGTATTGTGGGCGATTCGCGTTGTAGCGAGTCGCCACTCTCGTTCAAACGGCATTGCTGCCGCCACCGCCATTTTGGACGTATACCTACGCCCACGCCAATTCTAACGTTTCGCCCTCGGTGTAGGAATGTGGCACCATCGTTGGAAGATTGTTGAAGATCGCCGATTGAGAGAGATTGAAAGAGAGGGAGAAGGAGAGGTGTGATGTTTGAGGATGGTGAATAGGGTATTTATAGGGGAAAAAATGAGGATAAAAAATAAAAAATTTAAAAAAACAAATTTTTTTGAATTTTAACCGTTGCGATCGCCAACGATCACCTGATGATCGTTGTGCGATCGCCACGTGCCGTCTAAAGTTGCCAGTGCGCGCTGCGAGCGGCGATTGCTCCAGCGAGCACGCGCTCGCGAGCACCACGGTCGGCAGCGATCACGCGCGCCATCGATCACGCTCGCTAGCGCGCAGCGCTGCTGCAGAGAGACTTAAGTCCCCCACAGCCCCGCTACGTTTTTTTCTTCAATTACATATTTTAATTTAATTTTACAATTATGTAATATATGGTTGATATCTAGTCCAAATTTTTTTAGTTATAAATGTTTATGAGGATTTGTTAATTTTTAATTTTAATTTTATTTTATTGTTATTTATTTTTTTGATATCTTGGGAATCCGCAACCGCTACTTTCGATGTGCATTGGGTAAACTCCCGTCCCTTATATAGTAGCTTGCAAACCACACAGGGCAAGTAAATTACACTTTCTAATTATAGGTATGGTAAACTCGACTTATAGAGGCGTGCCATGGGATTTTGTTAATTTTTAATTTTATAATATAAAAATGTTGGATCAGAGCAAACCTTTTTACTCGTGGGTGCACTTTATGTCTTGATATAGTGCTTTAGTCATTATTAAGTATTGGTGAGTTTTGTGAATTCTGCCGTTGGCAAGATTATTGATGTAACAAGTAGGGGTGAGCAAAACTCGAATCAAATTAAAAATTCGAATCGTACTAAATCATAATTTACAGTTCGGTTTGATTTTTTTAATATAACGGTGTGGTTCGGTTTAAGAAATAGAATTCCGAAATTATTTCGGTTTGGTTCAGGTTGAGTCAAAAATTTCGACTTCTAACCGAAAGCCGAAATACTTTTATATGTTACTACTATTTATTATATATATATATATGTATATATATATATTTATGTTTTAAAACTTAAAAATAATTCAAAAATTATGGGTAAAGTTTAGATAACCGTACAACAACTATATATTAAACATAAACCCTCTGACTCGAGGAGGATTTGGAACATTAAAAAGCTTGAAAAAGGTTAATTATTTAATATTTTGTCATATTATTCTTTCTTATGATTAATTTTCTGCTTTCTTGATTGATCGTGTATTTGTTTTTCTTTTTGTAGCCATAAAAATCTTAGCACAAGTGAATTGAATGAGAACATCATGGAGATATGAGGTCGTTGGTTGTGGTGAAGTAGTGAACTAGTGGTGCATCGCAGTCGGAGATATTCTGCTTATCTTAATTTATTTTCTAGGTTCAAAATCTCTTTTTGTTGGATTTTGGATGTTTGGCTCAATTGTGAAATCATCACCAATTCACCACTGTTGCTTTTGCTTTGGTTGAACTAATAGAATTGCTCTGTTTTGTGCAAAAGTGTTCGAAAATAGGAAATAAAATAGGTTTGAACCAAATGAAAAATATGCACTTAAAATGTGGAAAAATTTTCGGTTAAAACCAAATCTAACCGAACCCGATCCGCAAATTACGGTTTGAATTTGGTTTGGTTACACATCTAATACGGTTCGATTTGGTTTGCAAAAAACATACAATTTGATTTTCGGTTAATTTCGATTTGGTGCGGGTTGGACCCGAACCGCTCAAATGCTCAGCCCTAATAACAAGCATACTAGATGTTATTATATATATTATAAAAAAATAAAACATCTAAAGTAAATTATATTGAATAAATGATCGTAAACCAAAGTAATAAAGCCAATTTTCAACGATTTTCCTTTTGCTTATATTTGAAGTTCAAATTATATATGTGACAAAATATCAATCACAAGTCATAAGCAAATTGGTTTTTGAGTTGATGATAACCAACATTGTTAATCTAGCAATAGACAAACAGTCACACTCTAGTTTCGTGTCTTTTTCATGTGAATTTTTAACTACTTTATCAATTTTTGCATCATGTGATGATCTTTCTATAGCAGTATTCAGTCTTTCATAGATTTTTATTTATTTCAAGCACTCATAATATTCATATGGATTGGTTCCTTTTTCATTTTTTCTTTTTCAAGTGGAATCCACAATCGTTACTATAATGCATTCTGGATAATGAGAAGAGGGGTTTATTCAATATATACGTATACAACTCAAGGTAGCAATTATGAATTTCTCTATTACAAAAAAAATAAAAATAAACAAATATAAAAAAATTTATTAGATAAACTGATAGCTCAAGATTTATCAGACCATATCCATATTTGCATCCGAGCTCATGTCATGTATGGCGTAAAATTTTTTATAGTGTTTGTGTCAATGTCTTAACTTGTCCAGTTGTCTCATACAAACCTCACTCAAAAATAACGAAAAAAAAAAAAATTGTTTAGTAACACATTTATATTAGGGGTGATAGCCAAAAAAAAAAAATATGAACTTTCTTCAAGTTCGGGAATTTTATATGAGCTTTCAATTTAGCAAAAAGAAAAATCACGAACTTTCGATTTTGGTATGGATTTCACATGCATCGAAAATAAAGTTGACAAGGCAACCGGAAATTTCTAATGTGGTATTATTCCTCCGATCAGTTAAAAGATGCGCCCTCTAAATATTTGTTGAAATACATAGAAGAGAATTAAAGAACTTGCTAACATAATCTCAACAAGCTTTGCTAATAAGAAATATTATTCACTTGAATGCATATTGAAAACTTAAAAGAGAATGCAAATGAAACAATATTGAAAACTGTACAATATAAGAATGCAGATATCAATAATTTATGCTCTTGCAAACAAAATTTGAGGGCACAAACTCAATGGCAATCCAACAAAATTCATACAAAATCAAAATTAGCAAAAACCAAATCATCAATCTTCATACACATGTGGCACAAAATATCACATTGTTTGACATCAAATCTTACATTCATATGATAAAAAAGAAAGAAAGAAAAATAGAGTTTGATTTTCAATGACAGTCATAATGAGTTTGCTTCTCAATACTCCCTCTGTCTCACGAAATATGCCTCACTTTCTTTTTTGGGTTGTCTCACGAAAAATATCTCATTTCCTTATTGGGAAATAATTAAATGCTTTCACATTGCTTTTATATTTGCATTTACACTCCTTTTACATTCTTTATTATTTATTCACATCACTTTTACATTCTTTATCATTTCTCCTTAATTCCCGTGCCGAACACAAGTAGGACGTTTTTCGTGAGACGGGGGAAGTATCATTGAAGGATATGTCAAAAGAAAAAGGTTTTGATGACCATTCATTTTGATTTTTGCTCTCTTGTATTGCTTTCACTTTAATTAGCGACTGAGGAATAAAGAGTGAAAGGAGATGAATAGAGTTTGGCCATTTTAAAAAGAGAATATCATGTGATATAGCCAATATGAGTATTGAAATATAAATTATGGCCCACCATCTTCATAAATATAAATTATAGCCATTTTTTTGAACTTAGGACCTAAATACCCCTTTCCCTCTTTTATTTGTGATCCATCACTCTTTGATTCATTTTATTGACACTTAATTTCCTTTTCAATTTTTTTTCTTTTTTTACTGGCTTTTTTTATTTTCCAGATTTTTTTTTCTTTTCTTTTTCTTTTCTTTTTCTTTTCTTTTTCTTATTTTCCAGATTTTTTTTCTTTTTTTTTCTATTTTATTTTTTATTTTTCAGATTTTTTTTTCTTATTTTCCAGATTTCTTTTTCTTTTTTTCTGTTTTTTTTTTATTTTCCAGATTTCTTTTCCTTTTTTTCTGTTTTTTTTTATTTTTCAAATTTTTTTTAATTTCCAAATTTTTGTTTGCCTCTTCGTTTTTTTGTTTGCCGCTTATTCTTTGGTCAAAAAATCTAAATTGTTGTCCGGCGATTATCCTTATATTAGTAATCGGAGCGAAGGCGGAGCCGTATAATCGGAGCCGAAGGCGGAGCCGCAAAATCAGAGTAGTATAACTTGAAATAATTGGAATGTTCGTCCCAAGAGTACCATATCATAACTTGGAACATCTGGAACTAATTTGACAATTCATCCTAGTTGTACCAAATCTGGAACAATTGACACTAATAAGGCTAAATTCGTACCAGATGTACTAGAACAATTGGTACTAATAAGACTAAATTTGTACCAAAAGTACCAAATGCCTCATACCCGCCCGACCTGACCCGCGCCCGCCCGCGTCAAACCCGACCCGCTCTGCATTTCATTAAGGGTATTTTCGTCCCAAATTAAAAAAATGGCCAAAATTTATATTTTTGAAGAAGGTGGGCCAAAATTTATATTTTAATGATCATTATGGCTATTTCAAAATATGTCTCTTTTAAAAATCATATACATTGTGAATCTGAGTGTTTTGGATTTTAACATAAAATATACGGATAGCTTTTAAAATGAATATTTATATTGAGAGAATTGAGATTTATATATTTAAAGAATAATGTTATGCCATGTAAGCATATTATGCCACGTAATCCGATTACTCAACATTAATTTTGCTGGAGACTAAAGTTACGTGAAATCCACAACAAAATCGAAAGTTTGTATATTATTTGGCAAATTGAAAGCTAATGTGAATCCCGAATTTGAAGAAAGTTCGTGTATTATTTAGCAATTGAGCTTATTCGGCAATATTTGATGTGGAAATTTGTAAGACATGCTACTATTTTTCATTTTATGACACATAACAGTAAAGTTAGTTCCAAAAAAAAAAAAAAAAAAAATCTAATAAGTTAGTTAGTTCGTTAACAAAATATTGTAGTATGAGATTATTTGGAGGGAGGAGTTTCCTTCTTGTTTGACTGATTAAGTCTTAATGGATTTGAAATAAAATTTTGTTGGTTTTCATGTAAAAATATAAAGATGTAGAAGTTATATATATACTTCCTCTGTTCGTGAAAAAAAGTCATACTTATCCCATTTTTTTTTCGTGAAAAAGAAAACTATTTCACCTTTTCCAATCACATTAAGTGAGACCTTATTCAATTTACCACAATTTCCACTCTCATTTTACATTTTCCACTCAAAATAGGTGGGACCCTTATTCCACTCACAATAATTTTAACTTTACTTTAACTTTTTCACTCACAACAAGTGGGACCCTTATTCCACTCACAATAATTTTACTTCCAATCCACTTCTACCGCTCTCATTAAGTGGGACCCCTATTTCACTAACAACAACTTTATCAACTTTCTTAATTCCCGTGCCCAGCATACAATATGACTCTTTTTGACGAACGGAGGGAGTATATTTTTGGTTTTCATGTCAAAAATATAAAAGAACAAAGTACTTTTGTTTTCATTTCACAAGAACATATTCCCTCCGTTCACGAATAAGTGTTCACTTTGAAACAGTAATCAGGTTCGTGAATTAGTGTTCACTTTGCCTTTTTGTACAATATTATCCTCTTTACTTACCCAATATTACTACCTTTTGCCATTTAGGACCCCACCCCACATCAATTTTATTTTTACTTTTTTATTATCCCAATAATTTTATTCTTACTTTTTTATCAATATCACCTCTTTTTTGTTATTACCACTGTTTTTTTTTTGTCATTATCTTACTACTCCTATATCCTAACTTTTACTCCACTAATTTTTATTTTATTAGTTTTTTTAATCTCTGTACCTAGCATAAAGTGGACACTTATTCACGAAGGGAGGGACTAAAAAATGTGGTAGTAAAGTTCAAAATTTTATTTCATGACTTAAAAATCAATATTTCCAGTATTTTTCACTACCCATCCGAAGCAATAAGTTCAAATTTCACTACTGAAACCAATATTTTTTTTTGTTTATTTCTTCAATCAAATACTTAAACCGAGCTGTATAACTTCATTATTACATCAATGGCTGCTCTAAATCCTCCGCGTATCTCAACTTGTTCCCGAAAATTTTCAACTTTTTTCAACTTATTTGGCTAATTATTAAGATACCGACTTTGATTCTGCGCGTTACTGGTATTGTTGCTATTTGAACTCGTGATTCTTCACAAGTATGCAAGTTGGGTTTTTGCAGATCGCGCTCAGATCTTCACACCTCCCGATCTGGCTAAAAAAGTTCGAATTTTTGTGAAACTGGGATAAAAGGGAGCTCGAGGTTAGTTTTCAAATCTTGGAGATATATATTGAGCTCCATTCTTAATCTTGATTTATGGTTAAGTGAAATTTGTTTGCAGTTTAAACTTGAATTTTGCTTCTGGGAGTTTGATAATTAGTGTGTTAGCAACGCTGAAATTGTCTTGAAGTATTTCTTTTTGTAGATGGAATTTGAACTTTTTTATTTGTTTTTGTTAGTTTGCTAGTTTCATTCAAGACTTGAGTGAGCTTCTGAATCTCATTTTGTTGTAGATTGATAAAATTAAATCTGGCTTCTGCAATAGTTTGTCGGTGTGGAATGTGGAGTTTATCTGTGTTACTTTAGTTTATTTCTGCTTCATTTGTCATTCTTTGTCAACAGAGGGGAATTGCATGAATTGTTTCATGTTCTGCATTTGATGGTGGAGATGATAGCTGTGTGAAATCGGCTTTGATGATCGGTGTAGATCCTTTACCTTTGCATTTTGGCTAGTGATTCTTTGCATTTTTTTTAAGAAGATTGTGGTTTGTGGCTGCAAGTGATGATTAAAAATATACTCAATAAAATTCCCCGGAAGCAAGGAAAGTTAGGAGAAAGTCGTGATGGAGGAGCCTCTGCTCTCTCTTCGTCTGCTTCAACTACTTCGAAAAGCAGTTTAGCTGCAGGTTCTCGGTCAAATACTGTAGCCGGGTCTAATCCAACTCCGACCTTTGGTCCGAGTTATGGAACAAAGTTTCATGAATTTGATGCATCAAATGGAAAGGTAAACGGGGTTGTTGAAACTGTGCCGTATGAGGCTCTTCCTAGTTTTAGAGACGTCTCCAATTCCGGGAAGCAAATCTTGTTTATCAGAAAATTGAGTTTGTGTAGTGTAGTATTTGACTTCACTAACCCCTCGAAGAGTTTGAAAGAGAAAGACATTAAACGACAGACATTAGTTGAGCTAGTCGATTATGTTACTTCAGCAAATGGGAAATTCAATGAAACTGCTATGCAAGAGATAGTAAGGATGATATCTGTGAATTTGTTCCGTACACTCTCAACTCAGCCTCGTGAAAACAAAGCCGTAGACGGCTTTGATTTGGAAGAAGAGGAGCCTTTAATGAATCCAGCATGGCCCCACGTGCAAATTGTCTATGAATTTCTCCTCAGGTTTGTTGCTTCCCCAGAGACACAGGCGAAGTTGGCCAAACAATACATTGATCACTCTTTCATTCTGAAACTATTAGACCTCTTCGACTCCGAAGATCCTAGAGAAAGGGACTACTTAAAAAGTGTCCTGCACCGCATATATGGAAAATTCATGGTGCATCGACCATTCATTAGAAAGGCCATCAACAATATATTCTACCGTTTTATTTTTGAAACGGAGAAGCACAATGGGATAGCTGAGCTGTTAGAGATTCTAGGGAGCATTATAAATGGATTTGCATTACCACTCAAGGAAGAGCACAAGCTCTTCCTCGTCCGAGCTCTAATTCCACTTCACAAACCAAAGTGTGTATCCACATATCATCAGCAACTATCTTATTGCGTCACTCAGTTTGTTGAGAAAGACAGCAAACTCGCTGATACAGTCATAAGGGGCTTACTCAAATATTGGCCTGTCACGAGTAGTTCTAAGGAGGGAATGTTCTTAGGCGAGGTGGAGGAAGTGTTGGAAGCAACTCAGCCTCCCGAGTTTCAGCGTTGTGTGGTCCCATTGTTTCGTCAGATTGGTCGTTGCTTGAGCAGTTCCCACTTTCAGGTTGGTCCATCGACAATTTATCCATGTTCCGTGATATTGCTACAACGTGATGTTGATTTTCGATGCTGGTTTGTGGCTATTTCTTGGCTTATGCATTCTTGCCGATATTCCTGATTTTGAAATGACACGCTGATACAGGAATTTTGATTATGGGAATGTTAGAAATGAGATGTTTTTCAGTCTTGCTGTGTGCCTTCGTTGCCCAAAACTCGCAAGGGGATGGATATAGCAACTCTTTGTGATCAGTCTAATTCAATTCTTGTTTTTGCAGGTTGCTGAGAGGGCTCTCTTTCTGTGGAACAACGACCATATCGAGAATCTTATCAAACAAAATCACAAAGTGATACTACCAATCATCTTCCCCGCATTGGAGAACAACGCAACAAATCACTGGAATCAAGCAGTGCAGAGCCTGACCCTTAATGTACGAAAAATCTTCTCTGATGTGGATCCCGAACTCTTCGAAGAGTGTTTGCTCAAATTCCAAGAAGATGAAGCACGAGTAGGAGAAACCAAGAACAAACGTGAAGCAACATGGAAACGCTTGGAGGATATAGCCACCATGAATGCCACGTGCATTGAATCAGAGCTCGTTCATCACATGTCAAGCACCAAGATCCAATCTGGTTGAAGATAGGAACACTTTTTGTTTGAGCTTTTGAGGTGAAACAATTCAATGGAAGTGCATGTTTTTCTTGATCACTCACATTTTCATGTTTCCGTTTTTCGTCCCATCAGGTTGTGGAGGTCGTTGCATACGACCGTTTGGTGTATGATCGGCCTACACCGAGTGTATATACACATCTGGGACAGCCAACTACAGGAGGTTATAGATTCTTTTTAGTTAGCTCTACTTTTGGTCTTGAGTTTAGAATGATGTAAAACTAAAAGAGTTGTATTTGCATTTTGGCGGCCTGTTTTGAACCGAGTCATGTGATCTATAATTTTTTTTAGGGAAACATATTCATGTTTGAGAAAATGGTGCTATGTTTAAAATCTCATATATATATATATATATATATATATATATATATATATATATATATATATATATATATATATATATTTTTATTGTAAAGGAGAAAATAAATGTTGATAAACTAAAAAAAAAAGATCTAATAAATCACCAGCAAAACCCAACCATTACAAACAAATCACAGCCCACGTATGACCATAATTAGTTGGATTTATAAAACAAAAACAAAAATACTATTGGGCAATAAGCATTTTCTGTAGCTCCGGTAGTAACTACTTTACAGGAAAGGGGGCGATACATTATTGTGGTAGCTGAAACGGCGGATTCCCCTGCTATATTACAATACCTCGCTCCTGTAGACCATATAACCGGTGCCTGCTTCTCATCTTCTTCATCTCCTAAAACACAAAACAACAACCAAAAAAGCTTGTAATCTGCATATCGTTTTTGCCAACTCTATTTTTTTTTGGTAAATAATTTTTATTTATAACCAAGTAGGACTTTACAGTATACAAATCGAAGAAACATGCAAACCCAAACCCTCAACAACTACGTCCTTAACATCTGGAGCATCCCCCTTACCTGAACGCAAAGCAACCGGAAGTTGGCAAGCTCTCGCCATAATAGTTATGTCTTGACAAATCCCTTTGAGTCCCCTATTGTTTCTCTCCCTCCACACTTGGTAAAATACCACAGTCAGCACAAGCCTATACATCCTTTGCCTCAGACTCTTTGTCCTACATTGCGAAATCATATACTCTTTTTCTTCTTCCCAGCAACCAGGACTCCTCCGATTCCCACTCCATGCAAATACAATTTCAAACACTGCCTTTGAAAATGGACATTCAAAAAACAGATGGCTAATAGACTCCTCTTTCTCCTCACACAAACAACATGTGGATTCTACTTAAATCCCAATCTTCAGCAAGTTATCCCACGTCATGAGCTTTCCCAAAATACATAACCATGCAATAAACACTGCTTTTGGTGGAGCAATGTTGCAGCAGATCATCTTCTTCCAGCCAACCCGATGAGTTGGTCTCCTTAGAGCTTCATACATCTTCTTAATTGAGTAGTGAGCATTACTCAGCATTTGTTTCCTCTCATCACTTTCTGTATACAGATCTCTAGCTGCTAGAATCTTCCTTACAAGCCAAGATGCTTGAGCAGGCAGTCTCATACTAATCAAGTCTTGTTGCTTTATGTAATACCCTTGAATCCATTGAATCCATACTTTCTCCTTTCTCTTTGAAATACTCCAGAAATGTTTGCCTATAGCAGCTTTGTTCCAGTTATAAACATTAATTATATTGAGCCCTCTAACACTCTTGGGAAGACACACTATTTCCCAAGCTACCAATGCTCTTTTTGAAGTCCCTGTCTTCCCAGTCCAGAGAAATACCCTACATGCAGTTTGTATAGCCTGAAGTACCTTCTTTGGGAGCAAGAAAATTTGGCTCCAGTATGTCTGCATGCCAAAGTGGATAGACTTCACAAGTTGCACTCTTCCTGCATATAAAAGAAACTTGGTGGACCGGTTGTTAATTCTATCAAGAATTTTCTGATTGAGAGGTCTACATTGCAACATTGACAACACCCTAGTAGATAAAGGAACCCCTAGATACCTAAAAGGTAATTCTCCTTTCACTAATCCAAATTCAGCAACCATTACATCTTGCATGTTTGCTTGGACTCCTCTAAAATATATGCTACTCTTGGACTGATTTGCTTTAAGTCTAGAGACTTCTGAGAACTTAGCAAAGACTAGCAACAACTGTCTTACTGAGTTCAGGTCTCCCTTTGCAAAAAGATCATCAGCAAAACAAACTTCCACAATTCCCAACTTCTAATAATCTGTTTGATCTCAGCTCCTGAAGAGATCTATGCGAATACTCCATGCATATAACAAAGAGGTAAGGAGAGGTAAGATCTCCCTGCCTCAATCCTCTCTTGGCTGCAAATGGTGCAGAAACCTCTCCATTTACACATATAGAGTATGAAACTGTACTGATGCAGGCCAATATCCATCTCACAAATCTATATGGAAAGCCTAAATTCAGCATCCAATGTTTCAAAAATGGCCACTCCACCAAATTATAGGCCTTTTGGATATTCGAGAAATATTTTTTTCTATTGTATCCATTAACAATTTCATGACTTAAGATAATGTTGTCAAATATTACCCTCTCTTTGATGAAGGCTGATTGACATTCACTGATTAGGCCAGGAAACACATCTTGCATTCTGTTAGCCAGAATTTTGGAAATGATTTTACACAGAATGCTACAACAAGCAATAGGCCTAAATTCTTTCACAGAGCATGCATTACTGGACTTAGGAAGCAGAGTAAGAAGGACAATATTTATGGATTTGGGAAGATAACCTGTGTCAAAAAATTCCTGAACAGCTGCTATAAGTTCCTCCCCAATCTGTTCCCAAGCTTGTTGAAAGAAGTGAGCATTATATCCATCTATCCCAGGAGCCTTGTTTGGTCGCGGCAAAATACTATTTATATTTTCCTTGCCCACTTTCTAGGATCAGCTAGTTGGTAAGTAAGGGTCGATCCCACGAGGAATTGCTACAATATTCTCTTGAAAGCATCCTGTCACAGTGTTGGTTTGGTCTATTTCTACTATCGCCTTGGGCTAAACAGAGAAAAGTAAAAGCTGAAACTAAACAAGCAAACAATTAGTAATAAAAGGCAATCTGGATTTAGGCTCGATTCAATGTGAATAAGTGTAACTCGATCATCGGTGTATAGATATTCACTACGTAGGTGTGTCAACGGTTATAGGCAAACCGTGTCATGGTCCTACTGTCATGTTGTCACGCCCATAGCCACGATCTGCCCAGCTCGTCCTTACTTCTGAGAATTGAGTGGAATCCCTAAACAATCCTTCTTACTTGCCCAACCCACCCCCCGAGGATCCTATGAAAGGGGTGTAGTATGGACATACAACTTTGGGCACTAGACGAACCCGTTCCGGCCCTATGAGATACGAGGATCCCGCTCCGACTTTTCACCAGCGTCGGCGTACTTCGTTCGGCTCTGCCCAAGTTTAACCTGAGATTTGCCGCCCTCAAGGAGCGTGAGACAAACCTCTCCCGGTCCCTGTTGGTCTAAGCTACCTCCCTTTTAAGGAATCTGCCGCCCTCCAATTGCCCACAAGCCACATGAACTCTTGGCACAAACAGACTGCTTTGAAATCATTGCCTAACACCTCGGGAACACACATATATATAGCTATCTTTCCTAATTAGACCTCACGAGTTATAAAGCACTTATATCACATATCCTCTACCTAAACCCAGATTTAAAGGTTTAGCTAGACATAAAGTAAATAACAATAACAAAAGAGATAGAAGAAAACATACTTGAATTAATACTTAAATGATAGTCTGCCCAAACTGGGACTTAACAGCAGAAAACTAAATTGTACCTTGCAAGAAAGTAAATTGTACGAAAGAAAGATATAAAAGCTTCTCGTTTGAGACTGCATGCATAAACCTATTTTTAGAGTACAAAGATCATGGGTCGAAACCATAAAAACCCACAAACGGGCCTTCAAACGCCAGCTGGCAGCTTCTTTCCTTGGCCGAGCAGGATCAGGATAGATTTGTTTCCTTATCGGAAACAATCTATCCTTATCTCTTTGTCTCCTAATCCGGGTAGGACTTGTCTTCTCGATTGCTTCTCCTTCAAGGCATAAATTCTTTCCTTGTTAGTCCTCCGGATGATGTCATACCAGCCGCAACTTCTAGAACCTTTGTACTCTCCTTCCTACTGCTTCTTCTTTGCCTTACCGAGAGTCCTCCTGCCATCTCGACCTGTTTAGAATGACTGCACATGGTCTGAATTGGTTATGCCGACTGGTACGGAGCAGCTTCTATGTGTTTGGACTTCCGCCCTCGGTATCTCTAGCTGCGAGCAAAGCTCCTTGACCATTGCATCGTATCGAAGTGCTCACTTTCATGCGCAAATCCACTCCAAATGCCCAAGTTCCTGTCCTTCCCTGCCTACTATCAAAAGTGTCCTCCCATACACTAAAACAGACTAAAAAGACACAAAACTAGACTCGATCTAAACCTAAAAACACATGATGAGCATATAAAATATGAGCTCATCATACCCACACACTTAAAATCATACTTGTCCTCAAGTATGGTGCATGAATCACCACAAAAGACTCAAAACAGAAAAGACTCAAAAGCCAAAGACTAACCGAAGACAAAGACAAAGCTTAGCTTGACCAAATCAACAGATTAGAATGAGCATAATCAATTCATATGAGCACAAACAAGTAGAAACAATCAACACAATAATCAGTTAGGTCAAAAATGAACAATTGAGCAAAAGTTGTTCCTCACCACACTCTCACACTTGTGTATAGGCTCATGTTTACGCTCAGGACATGTCATCTTGACCACACCATAGGCTTGCCTGCCTTTTAACTTCTTCACCCCTTAGACTAGATTAATCAGCACCTATCATTAGGTCTTTATTAGGTTGTAATTGGGCTTAAGGCATAGGTTGAAAGTATTTGGATCTGGCTTTGGTCATTCGGACTTAGGTTGGCCAAGCGGAGCGGCCAACCTTATCTTCTTCCCTCTACCTTCTTTTTCAGGCCGTAGCACAATACACCTTAGGGCTTTATTCTATTTTTGTATTTATTTTTTTATACTTTCCTTTTCTTTTCTTTGTCTCTTCTCTTTTTTTGCTTTTCTTTTTCTCTAGCCCTTACTTTTTCTTGCCCATTCTAGGCTATCTCCATGCCCTACTGTTCTCCTCTCCCCCTTCATCTTTTGCCTAGTCCTCATAATCGGGTAGGATATATTCTTTCAAGGCTAATATTTGTGAGTCAAAGAAATTATTAAGCTCAAAAGGGCTAACCAAGGGATTATAGCAGGGTAGGCTAATTAGGTTCATTTGGGCTAATAGAAAGAAAAATGCCTAAATCCTCTAAGCACTTCTTATTCTTATGTCAACGGGGTCTCAAAACAGAAAATAGGCAAGTTCTAGGTGGCTTTTGAATGATCATGTCAATACTCACAAGAAATAAAAACTGCATTGGGCAAGGTATGTTGCAGTTAGGCTCAAATCCTCACGGGGTCATGCTCAAATTATTCGTTCGTCATCCCTAACCACATACTATCATGCTTGACTAATCAAACATGCTTGCATTCAATTTAAAGCTCAAATAATCATGCTCATACCCAATCCATCAACCTAGCATGCCAACCTATTTACAAACAAAGACAGACGCTCCTCCCACCCACACACTTGGCCTTCAGCCTAGTGTGGGTAAGAAGCACACAAAAAAAACTTTTAAAAACCTTTAAAAATAAATGCCATATGTCGGCCCCCCATACCCACACACTTTGCCTCAGGCAAAGTGAGTAGTATGATGATGGGCAAACAAACACACACAGACTCAAAACTAAACCTTTTGAAAAGAACTTTAAAAACAAAAAACTAAAACAAAACATGGGAGGACAAATTAAGTAGCAGGTAGCTTAGGATCATAACCTGAATTTGACTTTGATCGACAACAGCGAAGACTTCAAATTGAATTACTGCTTGGCCAAAATGACTTGCTCCACGAGGGCAATGGCTTCCTCTAATGTGACTAAGCGAATAAGGATCCCACGTGCTCTTCCTCCGGGTAAACAATCACTCTCCCATCTTCAGCTGTTAGGTTATGGCCAGGAGAGTTCTCAAGAGGTATCTTGTCCATCTTCCTCTTGGCCAAGGCGATTCTTCGTTCTGCCTCACTTAATGTTCATTCATCTAGCCTGCACACTTAAACAAAATGTCTCCTTCCAAACAATAACTACTATCATAGGGTTAAGAATAAAATACTAAAATTGAAATTACTAGAAATTAAAGAAAAGAAGCATACCGGGTTGTCTCCTGGCTAGCGCCCCAGTTTACGTCATGGGCATGACGTAGTACTTCTCCTTAGGTTGGGGTCTTGCCCACGTAGACATCAGGATTGTCCACGTTCCACTTCTTCTTCTGTCCATAATAAGGCTTCAGTCGTTGACCATTCACCTTAAACTTCTTAGTTGTCACTGGGCAATATATCTCCACAGACCCGTTCGGAAATTGAGCTACCACTTCAAAAGGTCCTTCCCATTTAGTGCTTAGCTTCCCCTTCATGAACTTGAAATGAGTCTGGTACAACAACACCTCTTGCCCTGGTTCAAATCGTTTTGCCTTAATAAGGAGATCATGAGCCTTCTTCATACGGATCTTATAAAGTGCAGCATTATCATATGCTTCAATCCTAATCTCCTCCAACTCTTGCAATTGCAACTTTCGATGATTATCAATATCTCCCCAATCATAGTTAAAATTCTTGACTGCCCATAACGACTTATGCTCCAACTCAACAGGCAAGTGGCACAGCTTCCCAAAGATCAATCTGTACGGCGACATGCCCAAAGGGGTCTTGAAGGCTGTACAATACGCCCATAGTGCATCACTCAGATGGGCACTCCAATCCTTTCCATTAGCAGTCACCGCCTTCCTCAGAATGGTCTTTATGATCCTGTTCGTCAACTCCGCTTGCCCATTTGCCTGCGGATGATAAGCAGTCGTGACCCTATGATGAACTCCATACTTCTCAAACAACCTATCGATAGTAGCATTGCAAAAGTGTGTTCCTTGATCACTTATAATGGCCTTGGGCACTCCATATAGGCAGAAAATTGTAGACTTGAGAAACGAAGCCACCACCCTTGAGTCATTTATGTGTGATGCCTTGGCTTCTGCCCATTTCGACACATAGTCCACCACCAAGATGATATACTAGTTTCCTTGAGAATTGGGCAAAGGTCCCATGAAATCCATTCCCCAAATATCAAAAATCTCCACAGGCATAATTGGAGTCAAAGGCATCTCATCCCTAATGGTCGCATTGCCGTCCTTTTGACATTGTTCACAACTCCGGCACCATTCACAAGAATCCCTGTTGAGGGTTGGCCAATAAAACCCACATTTGAGTATCTTCCTAGCTGTCCTCCGATGCCCAAAGTTTCCACTACACTCCTTATTGTGACAATGCTTCAATATGCTCTTAGTCTCCCAATCGGGCACACAACGCCGCAGAATTTGGTCATTGCACTTTCTCCACAAATATGGTTCATCCCAAATAAAGTGTTGACACTCCTTCTTGATTTTCATTCTTTGATAAGCACTAAAATCTTCAAGAAACTCCCCCATACTCATGTAATTCACAATATCAACATACCATGGCTCGCCAAAGAACTGAGCCTCGGTCAAGTAGAGATGTTCGTCGGGGACAGATACTATTACGGGCACAACATCTTCCTCCCGCACTATCCTGCTCAAGTGGTCCGCCACTAAGTTTTGCGCTCCTGCCTTGTCCTTGATATCCACATCAAACTCTTGCAGAAGCAAGATCCATCGTATCAACCGCAGCTTGGACCCCTTCTTGGTCATAAGATATAGCAATGCAGCATGGTCAGTGTACACAGTTGTCTTGCCTCCTAACAGATAAGATCAGAAATTCTCAAAGGCAAACACAACCACCAACAACTCCTTTTCAGTGGTTGTATAGTTTACCTGGGCAGGATTGAGAGTTTTAGAGGCGTAGTAGATCACATGACTTTCCTTCTCTCTCTTCTGCCCAAGCACAACTCCTACTGCGTATCCACTTGCTTCGCACATTACTTCAAACGGCATTTTCCAGTCAGGGGGTTGTATGATAGGCGCTATGACCAAATTGTTCTTCAAGGTATCAAAAGCCCTTCTATAATCTTCATCAAATTTTCAATCGACCTTATTCTGCAATAACCTCATCATAGGTTGTGCAATCTTTGCAAATTCTTCACAAACCTTCTGTAAAACCTGCATGCCCAAGAAAACCTCGTAGCTGCTTCACATTGTTGGATAAGGCAATTTGGCTATCACGTCGATCTTAGCCTTATCAACTTCAATTCCTCTTTCAGAAACAACGTGCCCAAGCACGATCCCTTCTTGAACCATGAAATGACACTTCTCATAATTCAGTACCAAGCTTTTGTTCACATATCTTTTCAGCACCAACTCCAAATGCCCTAGACAAGCTACGAAAGAACTCCCATAGACAGTGAAGTTGTCCATAAACACCTCAATGCAATGCTCCAAAAGATCCGAAAATATGCTCAACATACACCTTTGAAATGTGCCCGGGGTATTGCATAGATCGAAAGACATGCGGCGATATGCAAATGTCCTGAATGGGCAAGTGAAAGTAGTCTTATTCATATCCTCTTGGGCAACCCATATCTGCATGTAGCCTGAACACCCGTCCAAGAAGCAAAAGAACTTGTTCCCAGCCAATCTCTCCAACATCTCATCGATAAAAGGCAAAGGAAAATGATCCTTTCTCGTTGCCTTGTTAAGCTTGTGATAGTCAATACACATCCTCCATCCGGTTTGCAATCGAGTAGCCACCATCTCATTCTTTTCATTGGCAACCACCTGAATTCCTGGCTTCTTGGGCACCATGTGCACTGGACTGACCCATTGGCTGTCTGGAACTGGGTAGATAATGCTCAAGTCCAGAAGTTTAAGTATCTTCTTCATCACAACTTCCTTCATCACTGGGTTTAACTTCCTTTGGGGATCTCGAATTGGCTTTGAATCATCCTCAAGCCTAATACGGTGTTGGCAAATGGTCCGACTAATACCTTTGATGTCGGCTAGAGTCCACCCAATTGCCTCTTTATAACGCGCTAAAACTGCCCAAACTTGCTCGTTCTCTTCTTCACTTAGTTTTGCATTGATAATGATTGGTAATGTATGGTCCTCGCCCAAAAACATGCACTTCAAATGATCTGGGAGAGGTTTTAACTCGAGCTTGGGTGCCTTGATCAGTGATGGCACCAACCTATCATGTTGCCTTATGCTGGGTATAGTAAGCTACGGTAGTCTTGGTTCTCCTCTTCAGCCCTTAAATAATTCAGAGCTTGAGCAACTTGAAACGAGTTATCTGGACACTCCTCCATTCCATCTTGAATAATCAAATCCAAAGTATCTCGAATTCCAATAAGAGGTACTGCCTCTTCCACCACTTGCTCAATGTGATCAATCGACTCGACCATTTCAGTGTTTGTTGGATGCTCCATTGCCTTGAAAATATTAAATGTGACTTTTTCTCCATCGAACTCATATGTTAATTGCCCAGTGTTACAATCAATCCTGGTCTTGGCTGTCTTCATAAATGGTCTTTCCAATAACATAACCGATGCGTTACCTCCAGTCTTGCCCATGCTGAGCACATAAAAATCTGCTGGAAAGATCAAATCTTCTACTTTAATTAGGACATCTTCCAGAATGCCTTCAGGATGCACTTGTGACTTGTCCGCCAATTGGATAACCACCATAGTAGGTCTGAGTGGTCCCATCATATCCTCATCATACATGGACAGAGGCGTTACATTGATCGATGCGGCCAAATCCAACATGGCTCTCTCAATCTTCATGTCTCCAATTTGGCATGGGATAGTGAACATGCCGGGATCTCGACACTTCTTGGGCAAATTTCTCTTGATAACTGCCGACACATTCTCCCCCATGACAACTTTTGCTCCATCATAATTCCGAACTTTCTTTGTGCAGAGATCCTTCAATAACTTCGCGCATTTGGGCATGATGCAAAGTGCCATCAGAAGAGATAGGTTTATCTCAACCTTCTTGAAGATGTTGATCATATCGGCCATCTCTTCGTCCATCTTTGTCCGCTTCAACCTACCTGGAAAAGGTGCTTGAATAATAGGTGTAGGTTTGACATATTTAGGCTCGGGAGATACCTCTTCATCCCCATCATTCAACTCTTCATCCTCCTTTTTCTTCTCCTCGACCTCTAACTCTTTTTCCTTGGGCAAAAGAGTTTCAGCATCTGACATCTGAATTTTCTCGAGCAACACCTTTCCTCCTCTAAGCGTAACAACATTAACTTGAGCCTTGTTCACCTCCACTTGAGCCGGAAGTTCCCCTTGTTTCTTCTCTATCATGCCTAAAGCATTGGCAAGATGTGCCAATTGGACAGTGATGTGTTGAATGGCACCCTGTGTCTCCGTTCTAAATTGATCATTCTCTTGTCGTGCCTTGGTATCATCTCGAATCAGGCTGTTCACCACCTCAGTCAATGATGGCTTATTCAGTTCACGCGGCGGGTACTGCTGCTGTGGCTGTTGAGGTTTTTGTGCCTGTTGCCCAAACTGCTGATAATTGTTGTTCCCATACCTAAGATTCTCATTGTTCCTCCATCCAGAGTTGTAAACTTGGGAATTTAGATTATATTGCCTCCCTTGATTGATATTGAAACCTATAGCATTCACATCCTCTTCTTCATAAAGTGTTGGGCATTGATCCATTAGGTGTGTGACCGCTGTGCATATCCCGCATGCCCTCACCGCTTTCTTGTTGTTACCAGCCATTAGAGTAATGAGAGACTCCATATGAGCCGTTAGCTTATCTATCTTCTCATCAGTTCGCGATGGGCTTCCTGCTGTCGCCTTGGGCAATTCGCTCACCTCATCCATCCTTAACTCCTCTGCCATCTCTCCAATGATCTGAAAACCTTGCTCGGAGGCTTATTCATGACTGTTCCTTGGCAAGCTGCATTCACCAAGGCTTTCTCTCTAATTCGAAGTCCTCCTACAAAGCACTGGACCAAATCGTACTCAGGAATCTGATGCTGTGAGCATTTTGCAAGCATAAGTTTGAACCTGTTCCAATAATCATAGAACGTCTCATTAATGCTCATCTTGATGCTAGTAATCTTCTTCCTCATTGCTTGAATACATGCAGCTGGGAAATATTTCTCCAAGAACTTTTGCTGCATCTCTTGCCATGTTTTCACACTCCCCACGGGCAAAGTGTAAAGCTATTCCCTTGCCCCGTCTTGTAGAGAGAACGGGAAAGTGATTAGCCTCACATATTCTTCAAGGTTTCCCTCAGTAGGAACGGTTCCGCAGGTCATCTCAAAATCTTGCAAGTGCCTTTGTGGGTCCTCCCCTGGATGATTGCTGAACTTGGGCAAGATCTGGATGAAATAAGACTTCAGCTCTCAGGGCTTCGTCGGTTCAGGCAAAGTGATGCTCGATGGTCTCAGGTTCAGTATGCTAGGGAAAACCATCTCCCTCATAGTTTTTTCAGCCATCGCTCATTTTTGTTGACTTCTTTCTTTTTTTTCGCTGTTTGAGGAGTACTGCTCCTCAATTGGTGTATCACCTAGCTCTTCCAGAGTGTTATGCTCTTTTTCTGAAATTGCCAAACGTTGTGCCTCTTCTTCTGCTTTCTTCCTTGCCTCCGCCTTAATCTGCCTTAGCGTTCGATTGATATTATCATGGTACCAAGTTTGCAAACTATCTGCAAGGTTAGGGTTAAGCATAAAAAGAAAATCAAAAGAATAAACAAGAAAGAGAATACCACAAAATCAATTCCACGGCAACGATGCCAATTTTGATGCGACCGTCGTTTAGCCGTGGCAAAATACTATTTATATTTTCTTTGCCTACTTCCTAGGATCAACTAGTCGGTAAGTAAGGGTCGATCCCACGAGTAATTGCTGCAATATTCTCTTGAAAGTATCCTGTCAAAGTGTTAATGTGGTCTATTTCTACCATCGCCTTGGGCTAAACAAAGAAAAAAATCTGAAACTAAACAAGCAAACAATCAGTAATAAAAGGCAATCTGGATTTAGGTTCGATTCAATGTGAATAAGTGTAACTCAATCATCGGTGCAAAGATATTCACTACGTATGTGTGTCAACGGCTATAGGCAAACCGCGTCATGGACTGCGACGTTGTCACGCTCACATCCACGATCTGCCCAGCTCGTCCTTACTTCTGAAAATTGAGTGGAATCACTAAATAATCCTCTTTACTTGGCCAACCCACCCCCCGAGGATCCTACGAAAGGGGTGTAGTATGGACACGTAGCTTTGGGCACTAGACGAACCCGTTCCGGCCCTATGAGATACGAAGAACCAGCTCCGACTTTTGAGCGTGAGGCAAACCTCTCTCGGTCCCTGTTGGTCTAAGCTACCTCCCTTTTAAGGAATCTGCCGCCCTCCAATTGCCCACTAAGCACATGAACTCTTAGCACAAACAGATTGCTTTGAATTCACTGCCTAACGCCTCAAGAACACACACACACACACACACACACACACATATATATATATATATATATATATATATATATATATGTAATACCCCGAGCTTTCATAAGTCCTAAAGTGTGTTCTAAATGAGTTGATATGCTTAATTATCAAGTTTTGAGTGATAAAATTTTTCTAAGAAAAAAGGAAAATTTGTGAAAAGACTAAAATGCCCCTATGTGCTTTAACATGAACTTATGTGTTTAAATTACTCGAGTTGAGGATGTGATGCATTGAATGAGTTTATTTAAACGAGTTTGAGCATGAGTATGAATTTCAGAGAATTCCGAGAATTTTTACTTTTGAGTGAATAGTAACGATAACCGAGAAAATGCTATTCACCGACGAACTTAGAATTTGACCGAATTAGAGTCTTTTGAATCTAGAATTTATTATAAGACCCTTGAGATATGTTAGAAGCTTATCCAAGATCACATGAGAGAGTTATAAGAATTTAATCCTTAACAGATTAATTAGCCGATTAATTTTTAGGTTTTCTTCGTTACTTGGAATTTTGACCTATTATTTAATGGGACATGAGATAGGTTTGAGATGTTTCTAGTGTCGAAAACAAGACGAGGAGAGATTAGAGCCGTTTTCAGTATAAATGAAATAATACGGACTTTTTATCCGGAAAACTTTCTCAACCGGGTAAAATTTTATCTGTCAGGAAGAATCTCTCTCCCTCTCTCCCTCCCACCGACATAACTCTCCTCTCTCTCCCTAATCTCTCTCTAGCTACCCTAAATTCAACACCTATATGGAATATAATGATGTTATTCTTATTCTTAACTTACTACATTTAATTTAACATCATTTCTCATTCATCATATCATTCACTCTCTCTAACTCTCTACTCTCTCTCTCAAGCTCTCTCTCTCTCTCTCTCTCTCTCTCTCTCTCTCTCTCTCTCTCTCGATAACTCTCAAAGAGGAAAGAAAAAAAAATCCTCTTATCTCTCTTCCCCTCTTTGCCAATCACACACACACACAACACAAAGTTGGAAATCCTCCATTAAAGCTTCAAGTTCCAAGCTTCAAGCCTTCAAGATCAAGAGATTTCCATCATCATCTACCTAGTTCTTTCATACTCTAAAGAGAAAGGTAATAATCCTTCAAATTCTTGAGCTTGAAATCAAAACAATCATCTGTCACAGCCCCAAATTCCGAGGGACGGCAAAGCCGGGGTGCGACTAGGGGTTGGATTAAAGAAGCGGGGAAGTAGGGGGATAAATGAATAAACAGACAACGATTGAACGACAACTGATATCTATGAACAGATTTTATATTAAAAAGAAAGAGAGAGTCGACCTTGAAGGGTCGCTCGACAAGTTGTTCAAAAAGGAACTAAGTTCATTGTACGGGACTTAGACAAAAAGATAAGTTTACATTAACTCAAAGAGATTGGCAGCGGAAAGCGTAAAGCTTGTCATACAATTCTTCATACTATTACAACTCTATACTCAATCCTTACTCAACCTTTACCGCTCCCGTCACTCAACCTGCATATTTTATAAAACATATGCAGGGCTAAGTATAAACATACTTAGTGGGCACGTTGCCGAAAACATATCATAAGTATAGATTAATCAGGCATCTCATTTCTGTAGCACATCGGAGTTTTTCAATAAATACCCGTGTCTACTAAATATTTTCTTTCTCATTAACATAGCTTACGTAAGCATTTTTCTGACTATTGTTACTTCCATATTAGCACAAATCTGTTTCAACGTCGGGGAAGAGTTAACTTCTTCCGCGCACGTTCCTCACCGTGGCTGGCTACCCCTCAATAGAGCACCACACACACCAGCTACCGTGTACACTAATTCTGGATAACATACTGTGGGTTAACTCAGAATCCGATCGTTAACTGGTTGGCGAACCAACATCAGATAGGCATAATAGAATTCACATAAAACAAAATCATTTATGCCCTGATAATCACTTTGAAAACACAGATATCAAAGCTGTAAATAAACATTTTCTAGCATCGCTCATTTTATTTTCGTATATAGAAAAGCCCACCTTACTGATTACAGAACTATAATACGAGCTTCCGTCTCTGGTCTTCCGTCCTATCCTCGGTGTTGACTTCCTCCTTTTATCGTAAATAAATAAACTTAATAACTTGATCGCAACGATAAAAGAAACAGGAAATCAGAAATGGTTTTAGTCTTTTAGGCTTTTGCACTTGAATACTTTCTTTTGATTAACTAATAAACGAGACTCGATCGATTCTAGTATACAAACTGACTCGGTTCATTACACGACTCTTAGGTCAGTAGATAATGGATGTCGATAACTTAACGACTTAAATGTTCACAAGGAACGAAGTTGAAAAGAATTTAACTTAAGAATTTAAGTTTTGGAAACTTACTGCACAATACAGTAGTTCTGGAGTTCTCACAGAAAAGATAATTCTTAAACAGGGGATGTAATTTATACCAAAAGAAAGCCATGGGTGTCTATTTTACTCTTCAATTTACGGATCTCGATTTTGTTAAGCGAGCTAAAAGTTATGACAGTTTCCGTGAAATGTCGCAAAACAGTCGCGCGAAACCCTAATGCTTGACAAATCTCGACGCACGATTCTCTAGGCTCGATTAATGCTATTCCACTTTTATTTTCACGAAAATTTCATCTCACTGCAATCAACATGCAATATCCCTTAATCGGGTTCACAAATATGTCTTTTGATTAAACAAACGATGAGCATTTCCTCGTCATTTCCAACTAACCAATTACTATACCAAAACAATTTCAAATTCAATTCCTATTTCATTTTCGTTTATCAACTTCTCGTTTCTTAACTATAACTCATAACATCTTGTATCTCGGATGGAAATATCATCAACTACACTATTGTTCGTCAAACGACAACAATCATTATTAACAAATTGGTTTTCCTTATTCGACTTTTCTATCGGCTTTTAACCTCGTTTCTTCGTCTCTTAACGAAATTTCAATCTTCTTAGATTTCGTTCAAATTTTACGGTTACGATCATCAACTAACAAGATTAACATAGGTTAGAATCACAAACCTAAATCATTATTCATGCTCGACTTATCGACGATTGCTCGTCTCTTACTAAAAATCCTACGTTCTCCGTTTTCGTTCAAAAATTACAACATCGATCATTATCTATTAAGCATCACTAATACGTAAACCATATTCTAAAAACATTATGGAGCTTCAACTTATCGACAAGTTTCCGTCTCTTACCTTTTTCAATTTATTTTTAGAAAAATTCCAAATAAATATATATATTCATCCTCAATCATCCTATATCTCATTTCCATTAACCAATCATGCATATCATATCATCTTCTTCATCAAAACCTCACTTGTTCTTCTCTTACACTTTTATTTTTATTTTTAGAAATTCTAATTTAATTCATGTAGTCAACTAACAATATGTAGATCACTAATTCATCAATCAAACAACAAGAAAATCGAACTAGCAAAAACCCCCAAAATCTATAAAAAATCGGTAATGACCTAATTCTAAGGGGAATGATTTTCTTCGATCCATAAAACCTAATTCTAAACATACTAGAACATGAATTGAACAAAAATCAACATGCTTCTTCACCTCCTATGTTTCGAAAAAAATAAAGTTAATGGAATCAAGATTTTGTTCGGTTCATAACGTAGACGATGTTCTTACCTTGCGGAATATGAACTCGAAAATGAAATTAATCGGTAGACGAGAGACTTGTGTTCTTGAGAAAAGCTTGGAGGATGAGTTTTAATGGAAGAAATTTGATAGAGAAATGAGAGAGAAGAATGGGGGAGGTGGCGGCAATGTGTTGTGAGGGAGGGAGGATGACTAACCAATTTACTATTTGATAAAGGTGTAAAATATCTCAATTAAAGGAGGATGACTCACTAAGAGGTGTTTGGATGCGATTAATTTGTTGGAAATATCTCGTTTCCGAGTCTAGAATGTCATTATAAAAGTCGAGAAATAATTTCTTAGGTAGTTGCGTATTCGACGAAAACTAATTCAACCGTTAGAGTAGAAATAAATCACGTACTCGGAAAACCTAATTCGTTTTTCAAAATCCTAGAAAAAGTCGGGATTAGACAGTCTAAAATTCGCCCGGAAAAATCATAAAAACTGACTTTCTTCGGTGAACTCGTATCGAAGAAAAAGTGAATGTAAATTCTGACGGTTTTTCAATCTGAGTTTTCGGACGAAAAATCTATCAGACGCGAAAACCCTAATACAGTAGTCGTTCGACCGACTTCTGGAATTTATTTTCAGAAATGGATTTCACCGTAAATCTTAGAATCGAAAATCCTTAACTTAGGCGTGCAAAGCCTTAATTAATAAACAAACTTTTATTTTTCATCGGAAGAAAATATCCGGGGTATTACATCCTACCTCTATAATAAGAAATTTCGTCCCGAAATTTGCATATCTTCTTCAAATTGTTCGGGGTACTTCTTCCCCATCTTTTCTTCGAGTTCTCACATGGTTTTTTCTTGCCCGTGGTGATTCTATAATACTTTTACTACTCGTACTGACTTGCTTCTTAATTCTCGCACTTTTCGATCCAAGATTGATTGCGGCCTTTTTTCATAACTTATCTTACTCAAGAACAACGTCTTGCTGAAGGATTACATGTTTAAGATTGAACACATACTTTCTCAAATGAGATACGCAAATATAATAAACATTCCATAGACTTGGCAACACGGCCAATCTATACACATTAAAACTATCTTTTTCAAGATATCAAATAATCACATAAATCTTTGTCTAAGCTTATACTTGACATGAAATTAATGATTCTCTTTTAACGAGAAATCTTAAGAAAACTTTATTTCCCTTTTTGAATTTAAGTTCTGATTGGCGTATATCTTATAAGACTTTCGTCTTCTCTAAACTTCTTTTATTCAGACTCGAGTCTATCGAATGATCTCGATCATTTCACTAACCGTATCTGGTCCTAGGTTCTTTTCTTTCACCTACCTTATTATAATAAGGAAGTTATCTAAACTTCTTCCTATACAAAACCTCGTAAGGTGCAATACTTATCGTAGCCTGATAACCATTATTATGAGCGAAATCGACCAACGACAAAACATTCTTCCATTTTGCACTTCAATCTAATACTATCGTTCTCAACACATCTATGAGTACTCGTATCGTCCTCTCGGATTGTCCATCCGTTTAGGGATGAAAAACGGTATTAAAATTAAGGTTGGTACTCGGCTTCTTCTGCATAGTAGTCTAAAACCTTGAAGTAAATCTGGCATCTCTATCAAACCTTATCGACTTTTGTATTCCGTGCAGACGTACAATCTTACGAACATACAACTGAGCTAACTTTCTGATCCAAAGGTAATTGGAATTGGTAGGAAGTGAATTGATTTTGTGAATCTATCAATAACCACCCAGGTGGTAGTATCTCCTTTTCTAAGCTTTGGGCAAACCCGTCACAAAATCTATGGCTATATCTTCCCATCTACGTTGGAATACTTAATGGTTGTAACAATCCGTATGGTCTTTGGTGTAAAGCTTTCACTTGTTGATAAGCCAAACATTGTTCTATAAACGAGGAAACATCTTGTTTCAATCAGTTTTACCAGAAATTCTTTCTTAAATCTTAATATATCTTCGTATTCTCTAGGTACGCTGTATATGGTCTATCGTGAGTGTTGGGAAATTTATTAGTATAAGTTTTGATGAATTCCAAAACCGGCTGACCCCAACCGAGTAGATGTTGCCAGTACCTAATGTTAGAATTTAGGCTCGCTGTTTGAGCAAAGTTAAGTTTTTATCTTTACAGGTCTCCAGCTGAAGATGGCAACAAGGCGTCACTCAGACAGAACATCAGTTGTGAAGAAAGACAACTGAGAGTTCATTTGTTCAGATGTAAACAAGGGGAAGTCTTCAGAACATCAGTTGAAGGAAACCAACTGAGTGTTCATCAAACGAGAAACAGTTGAAAGGAAGAGAACATCAGATGAAAAAGAAATCATCTGAGGGTTCAAACCCAACTGAGTAAAGAAGTGGAAGACAACTGAGGGTTCAGTTTCAGAACCTCAGTTATAGAATCTGAACAAGGAGTTCAACTGTTTTGAAGTTCAAAGTCAGCTGAGAACTCGACAGATCGGAACATCAGCTGAAGATCACTCAGATGAAGGTCAAGACTTTCAACCGACAAACCGAAGTTGAATGTCAAAGATTTGAATTTCAAAAGGAAGTCACATGAGGGTTTGACCGTTCAGTCATTACCCCATCTGGCCCAACACAAGGCTGTCTCAGATGGAAAGCAAAGGAGCACAGATGCCATATCGGGAAAGTCTGCAGAGATGAGAGACAAGCCATCGCTTTCAACCGATCAGAGATCAACTGCTCCTCCAACGGCTAGTTGATTCTCTCCGCCTATAAATAGAGGCATCATCTCATTCGAGAATAAAGAGATGCAGATAGACACATAGACGACTAAAAATTCAAAAGCTTTCTCGAGAGAAATCAAAGAAAATCTGCAAAATCATCATCTAAGAGCATCAGCAGCTGAGAGTTCCAATTTGAGAGAACATTAGTAGCTGAGGGTTCCTAGAATTCGAAACTGTTTTTGATCTTAGGTTGAGTGTTTATTCGTTCAAGCCTTAGATCCAGCTCTCATTCTTGATCGAGCTGTAGTTGGATATCCTACCCTTTCACACACCCTAAAAAGTGTGCTAGGATCTTACTCTTCCTGTAATTGAGTAATCAGGTCATCAAGTACCCGTAAACTTGACTTAGGCTGTTTAGTGCCCGGAAACTAAACTGTAACGGTTACTCAGCCCGCGTAAGCTGAGTGGTTCTGTCCAGAAGAACTTGGGCTGAGGTGTGTGGACTCACATCTCCCCGTGGACGTAGGAGTTATCTCCGAACCACGTAAATCTTGTGTGTCGTGTTTATTTTTTTTTCAGTCCATATTGCATTTCTAACTGACCGAACTAACCAGCATTCAAACCTCTTTTGCACTTTTTCAACCGAGCTGTTTTGGTTCTTGACCAACCGAGCTGATTTGCATGAGTTGTTTTTAACGAGTTTATTTTCCACCACATTCCGCACAGCACCGCTCTTCCAGCTGAGTTTGCTTACTCAGCTGTGAGATCCCACCTGAGTCCTTTTACTCAGTTGTAGTTGTTTTCAAGTGTTAAGTTTTTCGAAAGCTGAAAAATCCTAACTGGTGTATTCCCCCCCCCATACACCAGTAACTCGTTTCGGGACCATCAGTGAGCCTCACTCATGATATCGTTTTCATTTCGTCGTTGTCAGGGATACAAAGTATGCCTTCAAATAAAATTGCATTGTCTGGTGCCTCGGAAAAACCGTCCGGTTTATCCGTTCTTATCCTCAGTAGAAGCTTTTCAGTTGATTCGTCCTTTCTCCGAGCACTTATGATTCTTTCCCGTAAGTCTGGTGTAGCTACGAGTACTGCTATATGGTTTGTTATTGTTTCAGGTGCATCGAGCACTTCTAAGTCCATTTCCTCAAATTCTCTTACAAGAGCTTCTTCCTCAACAAAGAGACATCCTAATTTGATTGGAGTCTTGCGACTCAGTGCGTTAGCTACCACGTTTGTTTTTCCTGGATGATAGTTGATTTCGCAATCATAATCCTTGACTAATTCGAGCCATCGTCTTTGTCTCATGGTCAATTCATTTTGCTCGAAAAAGTATTTCAAACTCTTATGGTCCGTAAAAATCTCAACCCTAACACCATAGAGATGGTGTTTCCAAATTTTCAATGCATGCACAACGGCTGCTAGTTCTAAGTCGTGGGTTGGGTACTTGACTTCATGGGGTCGAAGTTGTTGTGAAGCATAAGCTATCACCTTTCGTCTTACATCAATACACTTCCTAATCCGTTCTTTGAAACATCTGTATAGACCCACATATTCCTTATTCGCTTCTGGCAAAGCCAACACTGGTGCTGTGGTTAACTTCTCTTGAGTGTCTGAAAACTCTTCTCGCATTCGTCCGTCCATCTGTACTTGTTTTCCTTCCGAAGTAGTTGCGTCATAGGTCTAGCACTCGTTGAAAATCCTTCGTATGAATCTTCTGTAATAACCGGCTAAACCTAAGAAACTTTTAATTTTGTTCGGACTTGTCGGCGATTTCCAATCGCGTACTGCCTCTACCTTGGCAGGATCTACCTGATGCCTTCTGCTGATACGATGTGTCCAAGGAACATCACTTCCTTCAGCCAAAACTCGCACTTACTGAATTTGGTGTAAAGCTTCTCAGTTCTAAGCGTTTCTAAACTATTCTCAAGTGTTCCTTGTGTTCTTCCTCATTCTTGGAGTAAATGAGAATGTCGTTGATAAAACTAAGACGAATTTATCTAAGTGCGGGTGAAAGATTCGATTCATGGGATCCATGAATACTGCGGGGCGTTAGTCAAACTAAATGGCATAACTTAGGAATTCGTAATGACCATATCTGGTTCGGAAAGCAGTCTTAGGTATGTCCTCGGGTTTGATTTTCAATTGATGATACCCAGATCTTAAATCTATTTTTGAAAAGGACTCATGCTCCCTTAAGCTGATCAAAGAGGTCTTCTACCCTTGGCAAAGGATACTTATTCTTAAGGGTGATCTTATTGAGCTCTCGATAGTCTATGCACATCCTCATAGAACCATCCTTCTTTCTGACAAACAAAACTAGTGCTCCCCACGGTGAAACACTCGGTCTAATGAATCCAAGGTCTAACAATTCTTGCAGTTGGATCTTAAGCTCTTCTAATTGTTTCGACGCATGCTCCATATAGAATGGCGCAGTTAATAGATAATCAATCCATCCCATGGATTTTACCTATGTCGAACATTTTATTACGTTCCGATTGCTTGCTATGATCTTTAAAAAGACCCTAAGTTAAATTCTATTGTTCGAGGAAAAACTAAGGAAGTGACGATAATTTCTCCTAAGGCATGGTTATTCTTATTTTATGATTAGCGCACTTTGGTCCTACTCTTATAGTGTCGACAAGCACTAAAAATAACGGATGTAAAGTTCTGGTATGAGGTAGAATAATGACAAGGTAATTAAGAAGTTCGTCCTATACCTGCCTAATTTCCTTTGCCCTTATTGCGCTTCTCTCGCCTAATCATGAATGCCCTTGCACTTCGTTGCTGTTGATACTGCTGCTGCGTCATCTGTTGCAGCGGCTGTGCCTGAATTGCCCTCAAAGGTTGGGGCTGACCATACTGATTCGATCCTACTGGTTGCATCGGTTTTGGGCAATTTCTTTTCACGTGTCCTTTCTGTCCACATTTAAAGCAAACACCAGAGTTTGCTTGACAGACACCGTAGTGCATCTTATTACACTTAGGACAGACAGGAACGGTATCCTTCCCTAGGTTATTGTTTGTCTGTTGCCCCTGCTTTGATTGATTATTCTGATTTGGCTGCTGAAAGCCATGCTGATTTCTTCCCTGGTTTTCTCCTTCCCATTTCCTTTTTACTTTAAAGTTGCTGTTATTGTTGTTGGAATGGTCTCGATTCTGAGTCTAGGTTGGGGCTAGTGTGGATGTTACGACTTTCTTTTCATCGGGCTCTACTGCCTCCATCTTTAGGGCTCGCCCTAGTATCTCTGTGTAGCTCAGTCTTTCATGACTGGCTAGTGCTACACCTAGCTCATGCTTAAGTCCCCCACGGAACTTCTTTGCTATCTTTTCCTTGGTATCTACCTGAGTAGGCGCATACCTTGACAATTCACAAAACTTGGCGTCGTACTCGGTTACTGTCATCTTTCCTTGTTTTAAATTATAGAACTCAGCCTCCTTCTGAGCTCTATAGGTCTTAGGTACGTACTTATCGTACAAGGCTTCCTTAAATTCTTCCCATGTAAAACGAGCCAGATGCTCCGCATGTATAACTTTCTGCCTAGCCTCCCACCAGTAGTCAGTTGGTCCGGAAAGCTGGAATGCGACACACGACAAACGCTCCTTATCAGTACATCTGAGGAGTTTAAAGATTTTCTCTATAGTTCGCACCCAAAGCTCAGCATCGCTTAGGTTACCGGTTCTTTTAAACACAGGTGGGTTTCGTTTGAGGAATAAGTCCTCAATATCACGACGGGGTGGTGGTGGAGATGGTGATGGTGGTGAAGGGGTTTCATGATATTCCTGTTCCTCTTCCCTATCATTTTGAGCTGGACATCTACCATGTCCCCTGGCCTACCAGGTCCTCTTCGATTATTAACTACTCTCGGCGGCATTTCGAAACTATTGAAAACAGAAATTTCTCATTAGCACTTTTGCTTTTAATCATTTACTTACTTACTTAACCTTCTTTTACTTACTAACCCTTTTTCTTGTTTAAGTTGGGAAAAGAAAACTGATAATAGCTTCGATACTTAACTCTTTAAACTTTTAACTTCTCGGTTAAACTGAAATATTCATCTAAACTTTTTCTTCTAATCACGCTTTAGAAGAAACTTTCACAAGATTTAAGCCCACTATCGGGTCATCATATATATAATATATACACGTAAAAAAAAATATTAGTTTTGCCTCCAACGAGGACTTATACAAAAAGGTTTAGACTACGACTAGTCTAAACTAGGCTAACTGCCTATCTATGTACATGATGCACTAACATACCGCGTTTTCTGTACTACTAGAAGTACTAGAACGGAAACGATCCATAAAACTCTGTATCCGCATAGAGTACTACGAAAGAAGTCTACTGATCCGGTTATACACAAGGCAGGGAAAAATTACTACTACGCGTCTAAGACGCTCTGCTTAACAAGCGGCGGTCGAGTTAGTGTTGCCCTCTACGGCCTGAAAATCCTCGGAGTCCTCCTCCGGGTCCTCCTCAGGGTCCTCCTCTAAATCTGAATCAAAGACGAGCTGAAGTGCTTCGTCAACCCTAATCGTGGAGCCGTCCAAAAGTACAAGTGGTGGTGGTGAAGGCACCTCTGAAACGGCCCTCTTCGAATCTGAACCAAGTAGTCCAAACTGGTCTCTACTGTCCTCTTCTTTGGAGGCAGCAGGTGCTCGGGAGGTGAACTAGACTCGTATTTCTCTGTAGAACGGACCCTGGATGGTCCTGCCTCAAACTCTTCTCGGACCCTCGCCAACTCTGCACAGATCTCCTCAAGTGGTCTAAAAGGGAATGGAAATTCTATCATAGTAGCAAGCTCCGTGCCAATCTCCAGGTATCCTATCTCTGGAACTAACTCCTCACTGGGTGAAAGGACTAGTGGCAATTCTAACTGTGCGGCCATCTCTGGATCCATGTTCAAAGACTCTGGCTCTGGCTCTGAAAAATGATGGTAGGGGTGGTGTTCTTGAATGGGAACTGACACTATGAATCTGCTCTGAAAGAAACGCTCGTGTATGGCGAGAGCAAATCCTGAGAAATCTCCTATCGGCTCAGTGTCATCGCCGAACAGTGCAAGGAAGTACCAAGACACATCATGTGCCCATCCGTGCCACTCATCTGGTAGTCGAACAATCAAGTCTGCTATAGCCTGACGCTCTGTAATACTGTGTCGGGCTGCATGGTAAAGCGTGGAAAAGTTACTAACTATCTGTCCTATGTCGTCGTTCGGGTCTGCCTCGTAATCTCGATACTCATCCAGTATCTCATCTGCCCAAGTACGCTGTGGCGGGGATTGATTCTCCTGAGTCATGTCACTACTAGAAGCCATCCTATAAGGTTTTAAGAAACACGGATCAGTAACTGGTAGGATAATAACTTATCTTAAGAAAATTCTTAAATTTACAATTAGAATACTCCATTATTCATTGTAATCCACCAACGCTTGACAATAACTTGTCTTAACATCTAGAAATTTCAAGAAATTGCACTCAAATAATACTATAAAAAAAGAATTCACGATTTTATTTTCATCTTTTTGCTTATTATTCTTTCACTTTCTCACTTTATTTCTTCCTCGAATAAAATTTCTTAACGATTTCCTTCCATTCTTTTAACTTATCAACTTATTTATTCTTATTCTTCTTATTATTCTTTATTTTATTTCCTTAAAAGGAAATTCTTACGGCTTTCATTTTCAGAAAAAAAAACAAGTCGACTCCAACGAGTCTGTTGTTCATGTCACTCTACACTGGTGACATTCGCTTATTCTCTTTGATTCCCTTTATTCTGCCCTTTCCGATCCGATCATTTCTTGGAAATTTTGGAACCAACGCTTCTTAGAACGTCTATGTTCTCAAAGAATCGGGTTAGGCATGAGAATTTAGACGAATTCTAAGGCCTTCCCGATTCTTTGAGAACATAGACGTTCTAAGAAGCGTTGGTTCCAAAATTTCCAAGAAATGATCGGATCGGAAAGGGCAGAATAAAGGGAATCAAAGAGAATAAGCGAATGTCACCAGTGTAGAGTGACATGAACAACAGACTCGTTGGAGTCGACTTGTTTTTTTTTCTGAAAATGAAAGCCGTAAGAATTTCCTTTTAAGGAAATAAAATAAAGAATAATAAGAAGAATAAGAATAAATAAGTTGATAAGTTAAAAGAATGGAAGGAAATCGTTAAGAAATTTTATTCGAGGAAGAAATAAAGTGAGAAAGTGAAAGAATAATAAGCAAAAAGATGAAAATAAAATCGTGAAATTCTTTTTTTATATGTATTATTTGAGTGCAATTTCTTGAAATTTCTAGATGTTAAGACAAGTTATTGTCAAGCGTTGGTGGGATTACAATTGAATAATGGAGTATTCTAATTGTAAATTTAAGAATTTTCTTAAGATAAGTTATTATCCTACCAGTTACTGATCCGTGTTTCTTAAAACCTTATAGGATGGCTTCTAGTAGTGACATGACTCAGGAGAATCAATCCCCGCCACAGCGTACTTGGGCAGATGAGATACTGGATGAGTATCGAGATTACGAGGCAGACCCGAACGACGACATAGGACAGATAGTTAGTAACTTTTCACGCTTTTACCATGCAGCCCGACACAGTATTACAGAGCGTCAGGCTATAGCAGACTTGATTGTTCGACTACCAGATGAGTGGCACGGATGGGCACATGATGTGTCTTGGTACTTCCTTGCACTGTTCGGCGATGACCACTGAGCGATAGGAGATTTCTCAGGATTTGCTCTCGCCATACACGAGCGTTTCTTTCAGAGCAGATTCATAGTGTCAGTTCCCATTCAAGAACACCACCCCTACCATCATTTTTCAGAGCCAGAGCCAGAGTCTTTGAACATGGATCCAGAGATGGCCGCACAGTTAGAATTGCCACTAGTCCTTTCACCCAGTGAGGAGTTAGTTCCAGAGATAGGATACCTGGAGATTGGCACGGAGCTTGCTACTATGATAGAATTTCCATTCCCTTTTAGACCACTTGAGGAGATCTGTGCAGAGTTGGCGAGGGTCCGAGAAGAGTTTGAGGCAGGACCATCCAGGGTCCGTTCTACAGAGAAATACGAGTCTAGTTCACCTCCCGAGCACCTGCTGCCTCCAAAGAAGAGGACAGTAGAGACCAGTTTGGACTACTTGGTTTCAGATTCGAAGAGGGCCGTTTCAGAGGTGCCTTCACCACCACCACTTGTACTTTTGGACGGCTCCACGATTAGGGTTGACGAAGCACTTCAGCTCGTCTTTGATTCAGATTTAGAGGAGGACCCTGAGGAGGACCCGGAGGAGGACTCCGAGGATTTCAGGCCGTAGAGGGCAACACTAACTCGACCGCCGCTTGTTAAGCAGAGCGTCTTAGACGCGTAGTAGTAATTTTTCCCTGCCTTGTGTATAACCGGATCAGTAGACTTCTTTCGTAGTACTCTATGCGGATACAGAGTTTTATGGATCGTTTCCGTTCTAGTACTTCTAGTAGTACAGAAAACGCGGTATGTTAGTGCATCATGTACATAGATAGGCAGTTAGCCTAGTTTAGACTAGTCGTAGTCTAAACCTTTTTGTATAAGTCCTCGTTGGAGGCAAAACTAATATTTTTTTTACGTGTATATATTATATATATGATGACCCGATAGTGGGCTTAAATCTTGTGAAAGTTTCTTCTAAAGCGTGATTAGAAGAAAAAGTTTAGATGAATATTTCAGTTTAACCGAGAAGTTAAAAGTTTAAAGAGTTAAGTATCGAAGCTATTATCAGTTTTCTTTTCCCAACTTAACAAGAAAAGGGTTAGTAAGTAAAAGAAGGTTAAGTAAGTAAGTAAATGATTAAAAGCAAAAGTGCTAATGAGAAATTTCTGTTTTCAATAGTTTCGAAATGCCGCCGAGAGTAGTTAATAATCGAAGAGGACCTGGTAGGCCCAGGGGACATGGTAGATGTCCAGCTCAAAATGATAGGGAAGAGGAACAGGAATATCATGAAACCCCTTCACCACCATCACCATCTCCACCACCACCCCGTCGTGATATTGAGGACTTATTCCTCAAACGAAACCCACCTGTGTTTAAAAGAACCGGTAACCTAAGCGATGCTGAGCTTTGGGTGCGAACTATAGAGAAAATCTTTAAACTCCTCAGATGTACTGATAAGGAGCGTTTGTCGGTGTGTCGCATTCCAGCTTTCCGGACCAACTGACTACTGGTGGAGGCTAGGCAGAAAGTTATACATGCGGAGCATCTGGCTCGTTTTACATGGGAAGAATTTAAGGAAGCCTTGTACGATAAGTACGTACCTAAGACCTATAGAGCTCAGAAGGAGGCTGAGTTCTATAATTTAAAACAAGGAAAGATGACAGTAACCGAGTACGACGCCAAGTTTTGTGAATTGTCAAGGTATGCGCCTACTCAGGTAGATACCAAGGAAAAAGATAGCAAAGAAGTTCCGTGGGGGACTTAAGCATGAGCTAGGTGTAGCACTAGCCAGTCATGAAAGACTGAGCTACACAGAGATACTAGGGCGAGCCCTAAAGATGGAGCAAGTAGAGCCCGATGAAAAGAAAGTCGTAACATCCACACTAGCCCCAACCTAGACTCAGAATCGAGACCATTCCAACAACAATAACAGCAACTTTAAAGTAAAAAGGAAATGGGAAGGAGAAAACCAGGGAAGAAATCAGCATGGCTTTCAGCAGCCAAATCAGAATAATCAATCAAAGCAGGGGCAACAGACAAACAATAACCTAGGGAAGGATACCGTTCCTGTCTGTCCTAAGTGTAATAAGATGCACTACGTGTCTGTCAAGCAAACTCTGGTGTTTGCTTTAAATGTGGACAGAAAGGACACGTGAAAAGAAATTGCCCAAAACCGATGCAACCAGTAGGATCGAATCAGTATGGTCAGCCCCAACCTTTGAGGGCAATTCAGGCACAGCCGCTGCAACAGATGACGCAGCAGCAGTATCAACAGCAACGAAGTGCAAGGGCATTCATGATTAGGCGAGAGAAGCGCAATAAGGGCAAAGGAAATTAGGCAGGTATAGGACGAACTTCTTAATTACCTTGTCATTATTCTACCTCATACCAGAACTTTACATCCGTTATTTTTAGTGCTTGTCGACACTATAAGAGTAGGACCAAAGTGCGCTAATCATAAAATAAGAATAACCATGCCTTAGGAGAAATTATCGTCACTTCCTTAGTTTTTCTCGAACAATAGAATTTAACTTAGGGTCTTTTTAAAGATCATAGCAAGCAATCGGAACGTAATAAAATGTTCGACATAGGTAAAATCCATGGGATGGATTGATTATCTATTAACTGCGCCATTCTATATGGAGCATGCGTCGAAACAATTAGAAGAGCTTAAGATCCAACTGCAAGAATTGTTAGACCTTGGATTCATTAGACCGAGTGTTTCACCGTGGGGAGCACTAGTTTTGTTTGTCAGAAAGAAGGATGGTTCTATGAGGATGTGCATAGACTATCGAGAGCTCAATAAGATCACCCTTAAGAATAAGTATCCTTTGCCAAGGGTAGAAGACCTCTTTGATCAGCTTAAGGGAGCATGAGTCTTTTCAAAAATAGATTTAAGATCTGGGTATCATCAATTGAAAATCAACCCGAGGACATACCTAAGACTGCTTTCCGAACCAGATATGGTCATTACGAATTCCTAAGTTATGCCATTTAGTTTGACTAACGCCCCGCAGTATTCATGGATCCCATGAATCGAATCTTTCACCCGCACTTAGATAAATTCGTCTTAGTTTTATCAACGACATTCTCATTTACTCCAAGAATGAGGAAGAACACAAGAACACTTGAGAATAGTTTTAGAAACGCTTAGAACTGAGAAGCTTTACACCAATTCAGTAAGTGCGAGTTTTGGCTGAAGGAAGTGATGTTCCTTGGACACATCGTATCAGCAGAGGCATCAAGGTAGAATCCTGCCAAGGTAGAGGCAGTACGCGATTGGAAATCGCCGACAAGTCCGAACAAAATTAAAAGTTTCTTAGGTTTAGCCGGTTATTACAGAAGATTCATCGAAGGATTTTCAACGAGTGCTAGACCTATGACGCAACTACTTCGGAAGGAAAACAAGTACAGATGGACGGACGAATGCGAGAAGAGTTTTCAGACACTCAAGAGAAGTTAACCACAGCACCAGTGTTGGCTTTGCCAGAAGCGAATAAGGAATATGTGGTCTATACAGATGTTTCAAGAACGGATTAGGAAGTGTATTGATGTAAGACGGAAAGGTGATAGCTTATGCTTCACAACAACTTCGACCCCATGAAGTCAAGTACCCCAACCCACGACTTAGAACTAGCAGCCGTTGTGCATGCATTGAAAATTTGGAAACACCATCTCTATGGTGTTAGGGTTGAGATTTTTACGGACCATAAGAGTTTGAAATACTTTTTCGAGCAAATGAATTGACCATGAGACAAAGACGATG